>VWYO01012256.1:776937-825557 GCA_013400275.1 Rhadina sibilatrix | reverse complement strand
GGGAGTTCTGCTGCTGACTTCAATAGACCAGATGCCTTTTGCTTTCATCTCGGGAACCCTTGCTACTGGTGAATAAAAGCCTCATTTGTGAATTACAGAGTAAAATCAGTTCCTCTCCTTTGTAATTGAAGAAATTAGTAACAAAGGGTCAATTTGAAAGATATTCTTACCTAATACAAAAACTGGGGAAAAAATGCAGTTTCTCAGCTGTTATTAAAATTAAATTACCTCAGATGTCACTTCTTAGATCCTATGAAAGCAGGGTACATTTGGAGCTTGTTACAGGCAAGAGAACTAGTAATCCAGGAGATGTTTATTTGATAAATAAGATGATACTTTGACTCATTTTTAACATGTCTTTTGAGCTATGTAATTCATAGGCCAATGGGCTGCCTCTCCCATGAAAGCTCTGGTAATTAATGCAAACTCACCAAAAGCCTCAGATGTTTTCTGTAGTGAAGCTTGATGCTAATGTGAATATTCACATCCCAAAACAGTGCCTCTCTACTGCTTCTTCCATGCTGCAGATAAGACAGTAGCAAAGAAAAATCTCTGTGCAGCACAATCTTGAGAGAAACATCCTTGGTTTGAAAAGTTGAAAAGGGTGGGAGACCAGAAGCTGGAGATAAGGATCAACATGAAGTAAATAGCTGACCACCTGCATTCATTCACCAGTGCTGGTATGGGACATTTCTGAAGGTCTTCAAAAGTCAGAGGAAGGTCTGGCCTTTAGGGTAACTGGAAGGACTATTTCAGATACTTAGACTTGTCTTTTTAGTTCAGAGGAGCAAACACTTCTACAGGACACAAGGGTACTGTGGTTTGATTTGGGTAGTAAATCCATTCCACAAACTCCTTATAATCCCTATGAAAAGCAATGACAGAAAAGAAACAGATTCTGAAAGTAATAAAATAAATTCTGAGGTCTTAATTGCTTTTTGAGGTATGTGAGCTTTCTGTGAGCCACCAGAGCATCCAAGGACAATGCCACATGGGAATGATGTCTGGGAGCAAAGCTCAACATGCTGCTCTGCCAAAATATGTTCCAAAGAACAGTATCTGTTACTGCAAACACTTATGCAGTTTCAAATGAGCATGTGAAATGCAAAATATTTGCATTAGGTGCTGAGAGGATCTGGTGAAGTCCTGGTCACATCTGTCTCAGACATAAATTTGGGTGGCAAGATCATGGGAAGGGTTTGTTACTGTAAACGCTGATGTTGACAGGGCAGATAGTTTCAAAGTAAATGCTTGTATGGCAGTAAGTCATGAGCAGGACAAAGAGTTCCTTTCCAGGTGGAGCAGAGGAAAAATCAAGTTGATTTTGTGCTGAAGCAGGAGCCAACAGCAACATTGAGGCTCCCTCTCCATGGCTCAAAGGTGATACACCACCACAATGGCATCTTCTCAGACAAAGACCAAAGCAGAAAGCTCCTCTTGAAGACCTTACTAGCTCTGAGGTGTTGAGAGATGTTTAGTTGGTTTTGAGCTTCTGGGGTTACAAAAAACAGAAGCAGATTTAAAGTGGTGGAGGGGAATTCCATCTTAAATGTGGAGGCTGGAGACTGATCAAAATGGCATGGAGAAAAGCACTAGGAGAGAAGCTGGGAGTGGCTAAGGAGACTAGAACCCCAATGGCACTGCTGAATGGTTTTGGGCAAGGCAAAATGTCTGATCTTGGCAGATGGCATGCACATATAGCCCCAGTAATGTGCAAGTTGACACTGTCTCAGAATAATCCAGGTTTTCCCATTGCTGTTCTAAGACAAGATCAAAATTTATAAAATAAGTTATTTTCTAACTGGTAATTTATACAGTTAAAGAGAACAAATGGCATCACAAGTTTTGAATTACAGTTGCCATTTGAACATTTCTTCTGCGATAAAAGAATTGCTGCTTTCTATTTATTTGTGCCATTACTGGAGATGTACATTGCTATTTGTTATTATGGACAAACAAACTAAGGGAAGAGAACAATTATTTTCTGAAAATTATTACTTGTTTATAGTTTCATATTTATTTTCAATACTTCAAATTCAATACTCTAAATTCAATATTTTGAATTTTACAAAATTATAGTGACAAACAGTAGCTTGTTTAACAAGTTATTATAAAGTAGTTAGATGGCTATTGCTAGTCTGTGAGCCTTTTCATAGTGTGTTTTATCAGGAATCAAATCTATTGGATTTTACAGCTGGGGTTGATATGAAAGATCCATCCAAACCTTGAAAGACAGGACTGTTGTTCCTGATAGTGTTCAAGGCCAGGCTGGATGGGGCATTGAGCAACCTGGTCTAGGGGGAGTTGTCCCTGCCTATGGCAGAGTGGGTTGGAACTAAATAAATCTTTAAGGACCTTTCCAACCCCAAGCACTCTATGCTTCTGTGATTCTATGAATAGGTCAGCCTGAACACTGAAACTGTGGTCTACATTTTCAATGGTGTTAGTGTGCTGACTCCATTTATCCAGTAATTTGTTGCCAAGCTAAAGTGCCACGTATCTTCAAGTGAATACAATCCTTTTTCTACGTTGTCTCAGATTTCTACATACTGTTGGTCCAGCCAGCAGGATTTAGTGCTTACAGTATTCAGTTTCAAGCTTACAGTATGTTCAAGCACTGTGTGACCCTTCAGAGTTAAAAGTGCCACCTAACATTACCAGCCTGCTTGCACACCCATGGTAGCCATTCAAGCAACTTTCTTAGACCACTCTTGCTCTTGTTCCCTGAGCTTACAAACCAGCTGGACTGTTCTTTCCTTAGAAATTAAGGAAAGAAACACTGTAAACAGCAACTGGCAGAGCTGCTTCTTGTTTTCTAGACTGATTTGTTCATAAATAACCTGAAATCAGATTCCACTTTAATCAGTGACAGACTTTCCCCTTGCAAACCTCAGAACAGAATGAGCAGAAGGGGTTGCTGTGCCCTGTCTCACCAGGACACTCCTGCTACAGGTGCTGTAGGAAGCTGCTCACAGAGTGTTTGCACAGGTTTGCTCCCTATCCCTACTGCAGGGAGTCTGTGTACCCCCTCCTCCTGCCCAGGGATTTTGACTAGCTGAAGAGATGGAGCTGTTGCTCGATGTGTTCCTGTGTTTCTACAGGGTGCCAGTAGAGGGCAAGGATGGCTTTAGGCTTGATGTGAGCAATCACACAGGTTGCCCGGCAGAAGCAGACAAGTTGCGTGAGCTAAGGGAAAAGGCAAAAATGTATGGGAGTCTGGGGGAAAGAGTGCCCCAGGACCTCCTGTCGTAGCTCCTTCTCCCATCCTGTGAGACAGACAAGTGCTGTAGATTGTGATGGTGAGCCCACAGTGCAACAGGAGCCTTGCAGCACTCAGGCACAGTGGTCTGTCTGTCCTCCGTGGGACAGACGTGCCCCTGCCTGCCTGAGGTGCTGTGGGTCCTCTCCATGCCTAGGAAAGGGAGAGGCCTGGCTGCTGTATCTGTTGTGAACAGAGGCTGCTCTGTTACACTGGTCCAACCCCCACTTCTTCATCAGCTTTCCCACTGTCTTTCCTGAACTGCTGCCTAACATGAGCGACAAGGAAAGGTCTTCCACTGACATCATAGGGGACCTCATTTCCCTTTTCTTTGCCAGAAGACTTTAAATACAAGGGTAAAGAAGTTTTTTGGCTCTATTCTGGGGAAATGGAATTAGCCGTTGTATAAATAATCTTTAAAGGTTTTGTAATCCCAATAACCCAATCAGTTAAGAATAAGAATGGCAGCTCTTATTTAGATACTTTCTCTAAGCTGAATAAAACACCATTTATGTCAATAAGTATTTCAGATAGTCTCTAATATACCTTAGTAAAGCATTGTTTTCTCTTTTCACTGCAACTTCAAGACCTATGCTCAGTTGATTCATAAGTTCATTATAATATGCTTCCCTTCTCCACAAGCAAATCGTAGGTGTCTGAGAAGATTATTAATTCCCCTGCTCCAGAAACCGAAATAGTGTAACATTTTGTAAATTTGTTCAAGTTGGTCTCAGGAGCTGATGTAAAAGCTTTCAAAGGAAAAACAAAAAACAAACCCCAAACCAAAAATAAAATCAAACCAGTGATAAAAGTGAATGGAAGTGAATTGTTGAAATAAGCTTCTTGCTTTTTTTCCTGAAAGAGCTCTTTTCATAAGAATTCCCAAATAGTCAGAGGTTTTGCCAGTTCTCTCACCCACGAAGGGAGTGATGTTCCTCTGAGATACCAGCTGCTGCTTTTTAGCTGTGACTGTGCAAAGCATCTGTGCTACTCTGGAAGGCAAAGCCTTTCAAAGAAATTCTTACCTCTTTTTCCATCCCCTCTATCAAGCAGTGAGGTAAATGAAGAGGGACTTGTTACACAGCAGTGAAAGGCCACCAAATTTAGAATCCAGATGATTATAGTCAAGAGATAACTTTTGTAACTTTACATGCATGACAACTGATGTACAGTACAAGTACTCCATCCGAGTCACATAAATCCATACATGTGGCTGAAAAGCAATGGAAGATGACTAAGGAGTAGGAGGAAAAGGTAGGCAAGGAGGACATACTGTTCAAGGAGAAGCTGCTTGAAAAGAAAGAAAAAATGATTTCTTCTTTCAAGTGGCAAAGCAGATGGAATACACTGTCATAGACATAGCAATCTTTGCCTCAACACTATTATATCCAAACACTTGACACTGGAAAGGAGAGCCAGACAATGAACTCAAAGAACCCACATAACACCATTTTCCACTGGCCTTGACAACTAAGGAAGTACAGGAAATAGAAAGGATATGAAGTCTCCTTGTCTTGTTCTCTTTAATTGTTCTCTTTTCTATTAGTACATTCTAACCATGTTGAGGCATTCAGTTAAGTAACTAGAAGTGACAATGTTATTTCTACAATATTGCATCTGATTTATAGCAAAGTCTCATTAGTCTGAGTAACCCTAATACATCAGAGCAATAATTTAGAGAGTGATAAAAATGGATCACACCTCTTAGAAAGGACACAAACTTCATAAACACAGACTAACTTAGAATGGAGACAAACTACAGCTGAAAGGGACCTCAGGAGAAAACTGAATATGACCTTCAGTACTGGGTGTCCGTACATGTAGCAAGACTATCCCTGACAGTTTAGCTGTTTGCCTAAACCATTTGCAAATTCTCCAAGAATTTAAAGTCCATGTCCATCTAGAAGTTTATTGCTCTTAGAGTTGGAAATCATGTTGTTGTAGCACTAGGCTCTGTCATGTTTATTGCAATGTTGACAGATTTCTTTCATTAATTTCTCCAAGGCCTACAAAAGAACAGTTTAGCCCCTGCTTAGCAGTCTTCAGCAGTCTTTTACCCATCAGAAGACTTATGTGTACTGGCTCTTTTCTTTTTTAGTCTGAATAAACACATTTTCAGCCTTTTTAAATGACTTTCTGAAATGTCTTTTTTAATGACTTTCTTAGAACATTTTCTTCATTCTGTAATACAGACTGCTCTCAGTTTACCTACATCCTTAAAATCTGATGATCTGATCCCACGCAGGAGTCCACATTAGCCCCACCATCCTAGGGAGTGGAACAATACTTCTCATCCTCCACATGTTCTAATTTTGCTTATACATCCCAGGAATTATGGCTTTGGAAGTCATTGACATATTTGGTGGGGGATCTTTGACACCTCCTAGATCCTTTCATACAGTAGTAATTCTGATGTTATTCTAGGTATTTTATTTGATTTTAATTATCTTCAAAGTGTTTGAAATTACTTTCTTGAGGTGGGAGGATGGGATTTTAAGAATTTCCTGATATGGCCTCTATATTGGTGCATGTTGGTTTCTTTCTCATTAATTCTGTTTTTAGTTTCTTCCTATTTTGCTGCCCAGAGGCCTCTGCACCTAGGACTGTGAAAAATTAAAATGAAGATGAGAACAGGAACCAATTATTTCTAGTTGCTAATGGGAACATAAAAGGATCACAAAATTAAACTTCAGAGAGTTGCATGTTACACGTAAGAAAAATGACTACGTTACCTGGAAAAAGAACCTGCTGAGGGAGGTGGTGGAAACAGCACCAGTAGATCTCACCAAAGCTGCAACCAGACAGCTACTTTTTGTCAGCACAGTGCCATATGGGTTTGCTCAAATGGCAAAGTTAGTGAGGAAGGAGGTCTGCTCACACTCCATGGCCTTCCAAGGCTTTAATAGCATTGAAAATGGGTAAGAGCAAAGAAACCTTGCATGAGGGATTCTGGAAAGGAGACCCACCTGGGTTCTGGTCTGATCCTGAGGGAAACAGCACCACTTGTGAGAGGATGGGTGAATGTAGAGCAGCAACAGGAGGTGAAACACCTCATGGTCTGTAACAACATGGAACAAGGTTATTGCTCCAAGAATTGTCAGCTACCCTCCTGGAGAGTCTTCTCAACAATAGAGGGTTGTATGCTTCTCATGAAGCATATGGACGTCATTTTGTGTTTATAAAATGGACACCTTTAGTATGAAGATATATGTTTACCTTTTTTTAACCCTTGAAGATCACTGTGGTGATTCAGTGAGAGGGAGGAAACAACTCTTTTTGGTGAGGTGATGACAATTTTTTCTTCTTGGAAGTCTTTTCCCAACAGGTGGCATATGGTAGCACATGCCCTGCCCTCCTTGCCTGTGGACTTTTGTTAAAGGAACAAGTCCCATCCCAGAGTCCCAGTCCACAGGGATACTTCAGGGCCTTCAGATGCAACAAGAAATACAAGAGACAGTGTTCTAAAACTGTTGAATACACACAAACTCATGTTCTTATCCTTCCCACTCCAAATATTAGCCCAGCCTAAACATAAGCCCAAGCAAAGGCCTGTTTAGCAGGACACGGGGATGTAGAGGAATATTTTTCACCTATAGCTGACATATGGTTTCCTATTCCTCATCATGCAGAGTACCTGCTGTGTGCAGGTGCTCTGGAGTGAGGGTTGTTCCATTTTCCTCCTCCTTTTTGAAGTTCTAGATGGTGACTGTCTCTAGTCCCCTTTCTCATTCCTAAGGTTTCATTTTTGAGTACCATGATTTTGGAGCTGGTAGATATCCCTGATACTTGAGGAAGACTCCTCTACGTCAGTTGGGGACTAACCAGCAAACTGTACAAAAATCTCCAATAATTCTGCCTGGGGCCACTGGCATTCATGGTCTGTTTTTCTGTGCCTGTAATCAGCTGATTGCCTCAGTCTGAAATGATCCCTTTACACTCCCTGGCACCACAACACCCTAGAATTCAGCTGTGGCACATGGTACCAGCAGCATCCATCCTATGAGCTTGTGCTCTCATGCATGATCAGCTTTCTGTAGACTCCTTCACAGCACAAGTGGCAAATCCCATGGTGGAACCCTCTGCACAGTGGTGGTGTGAGACCCCAGTCCTGCTCCTCCCCTCTCACTGGCATTCTGAGGCCACTTACAGTCAAGTGTTATACATAAATTGTTCCTGACATTGATCTATTTTTCAAGTCACAGCTTTGGCATTTATTTGGAATTACTGTAACTGGGAAAGTAGCACATATGGATTTCTCTACTGCTTAAAACGATTCCACTGTGGGAGTCTTCTGTACCCTAAAGATTCAGTATGTAGGCTGTCTAGATTATATTAATTGCCATCTGGTTTTCAGTGCCACTCTTTGTTTTCAGTCTCCAGGCCATTATGTCTGCAGTAAATAATCAAACATATTTTGTTCTATTCAATTTCTTTTCTTCTGGTGAATTGTTGATTAGGAGCCAAAGGTTTATTTAAACAGGTGACAGCTTTGCTGCTTACTTGGTACATTGGTAACATGACTTTAGGTCACATCTACAAAGACAAATGCAGTCATGCCAAGAGATCTGAACACACAACAAGAAGCTAAAGTGTATCTAAGGTTTGGAAGCCTTCTGGAGAGTTCCAGATTAGAAGGAGCTAAGCTTTATCCTCCCAGTTCAGAGGCTGCAGCAGTTGGGACCACTGTGATTTTGAAGTGGGGTGGAGGAGAGGAGGAGTGGCAGTAAATGGGAACTGGAGTGGGAAGAAGGGGAGGAGGAACATGGAGCTAGAAAAGTTGCAACAAATTCACAATAGGCATAGCCTCTTCCAAAACCTGTTTTGAACTGGAGCCTCACTAACAGGTCCCTGTATACATCCATATATAATATATGTCAGTAGACTTGCCCAGTCCACTTCATTGCCTCCTCGTGAAGTTCTACCCATGCCCTTTACTGAATTACATCCATGCAAATCTTAATCCCCAGCAGACAAAAATAGCATGGCTGAAAGTGCAAAAGCTTGAGTTTTTCACTGAAGGAAGCCATGACAGCTCAGCTGGGTGCCTTGGTTGTTCAGTGTCTGCCTCCTGTGGCTGAAGCAGTTCAGACTGACATTGTTTGAGTGGAGAAGCCAAGCCTATCTTCTGGCTATCAGCCTCAAATGCCAAAAGGCTGCTGTGTCCTGCCTGCAGGCAGCCGTGATGTTCCTAGGGGGCATGGGACAGATACGACACAGCTGAGGGAAGGGGAGATTAAGACATGTAAGCAAGAAGACAAGGGATGGGAACCAGAAGGTATAGACCAAAGGGTTGGAACTGGTATCCTTCCTTGAAAAATTAGTCAGGTCATTACTGCATAGGTCTGACTAGAATATGTGTTTGAAACCAGCCACAATTCTCCCCACATTGAGTCTTGTTGCTATTGCTTTCAAGAATGGTCATTTTACAGTAAATATACTCTGACAACCCCAAAGTTCTCTACCTCCCTCTCCATGCTAGAGTTTATCCCATACATTTCCAGAACACATAGCACTTGAGGGCACAGTAGTATTTGGGGGCAGAAGCTTTTAAATAAGAGCCAGTTAGAGCTACAATCTATCTCCACCTCATTTTTAATTTTGGTTTTTTTTTTTTCCTTGCATTCTTTGAAAGAAGCCTGTCTCAAGCCTACACATTTTAAAAGGCTGCCAGTTCTTTCCTGCAGATTTTGCAGCTTTCAGCTGTTTAGCCTCCATAAGATTATATTTTGCATCTACTGACAAATATCATAAACTCCCCCAGAGACATCAATATCACTCGGCCAGACAACATCTTCAGAAAACTGCTTGAAATTATTTGCATAGAAATCTAATTTCTTAATGTTTTAGAGCAAATCTCCCCACAATAAATAGATTCCCTCAGCTATTGTAGTTCTGATTTCTTCCTGTACTTGATAACAAATTTTCTCTCTTGCCCTAAAAAAATTTTTCTTAATTCAACATCCCATCCCTTTAACTTTGCCTGACTGACATTCTGGGATTACCAGAGTTGGGGCTGAATGTCAGGCTCTCAATTTGAGCAGCTGTGAAGGACAGAGAACATACATCACAAAACTACAGATAACTTGAAGGTTAAATTTTAAAAACAGGTATTTGCTTTACCTTCTTGCCTTCACCTGTTCTCTATCATATATCTCAGAGTCTAGTCTCAAAACTTACATCAGTGAATTTCACTTTCTGAAGATAAGCAGCACAGAAAAAACCTTAAAACTTGAGTCTTCTTTATTGTATGAAAGAAAGCCATCCTTGCAAGCTTTTCTCACTTTAAGCCACCCATTTTCTAAAATTTATTAAAAACTAACAGCCACAAAAACAGCCACAGAGTGCAGTGTCCCCCTCAGGCATCCAAGGTGTGTTGCTTACTCCTGCTTTTGTATTAATTTCCCATTCTAATCAGCAATTAAAAAGCAGGCCAATTAGCTTACTATTTTTCTTCCTTTCCAGCTGTGCCAGAGATGAGTTGGCAAAAGTCCCAGGATAAGAGGAACAGAGTATATCAATAGAGATTGTCTGCATCTGAAGTGTTAATTTGCTCCTTCACTTTTTGCCAGCTGCCAACAACCCCTAAGCCACAACTATGAAGGCTGCCAGAGAAGGACAACAGAGCTTTATGAATAAACACTTATACTTTAGCTTCAGAAGCTTGTGACTTCAATTTCAATGTGAACACAGATTTATTTCACATTGGTATGCACATATTTTGCAGTTCTGCCCAGCAACCAGGAGTATGTAGGAACAAGTGCTCCTCTGCACAGTTTATTTTGATCAGTATGGATGGCGCCCAACCCACAAATCAGCACAGAAGAGGATTTTTGTCTCTGATCTTAGCGGCATTAAGGAATTATGATACTTCCTTATACACCCAAAAGCTTAACTAGATAAACAGAAATGTGATCAACAAGTACCCAAAGCCAAAAGTCTACAGAACAGGACACAAAGCTGTTGACAGGCCTTAAACAGGAATTTTTTGCTCTTGGTCATTCACACTGAGTGCACTAATGCTCCTTACAATTATAGACATATTATGGTGCCACACTGTACTTTAATATCAAATAAGATTAAAAGTGTGTCTAAGTATTTACATTTTACCTGAATTAATAATGCATAGATCTAATTTGAAAACATGAGTGCTTTTTATTAGCATATTTAGGAGAGTAGCTGAAAGAATGTTATTAAAAGTTAGCATGGGAAATTTCAAAGAATGTGTATAGGAAAAATAATGATTTGTACTTACAATATTTTGTTTTAACCTCCTCACAGAGGAGAAATTCCTAGTTTCAGAGACTTTCAATTTTTCAGATTTTATATTTTCAAATTTTTTTTCTGCTTTTTCATTTGCAGCCCCACCCCAGAAAAGAGGGGACAGGTATATTTTCCACATCAAAATATAAAGACTGAGTTGTCACTCTTCTGCTCTTTCCTATGAGCAGCAAGGAGTGACAAGAAGGAGAGAAATTCTGGCATCTCATAAAAAATATTCTAAAAATAGAAGACCAAAACACTTTGACTTCACAGTAGTTTCAGTTTAACTCGTAAAATCCAAAATTATTATCAGAACATTTTAATCAGAATATTTTTAATATGTTAATATATTTTCCATATATCTACTCATTTTTTTTTTATCAGCCAGAAGGAATTCTGGCCCTGGGCTGTACTTGTAATCTTGGCTATCAGAGGAAGCCCAACACAGATATCTGGCTTTCAGGGAGCCTCTGTGCAGGATAATGCCTCCAGCATCCCAGTCCACATTAACTCTCCCTTTCCAGAGAAGCTCTGCTGGTCTGAAATAGCAAATCCCCTTGGTCAGTTAGATCTGTTTAGGTCAGTCACTTCTGTTTTGGACATCTATGCTCCTATCAGTTGTGGTACCACTCCCTGTGCTAGGCTGGCTGTATAATCCAATATAACCAGTGGCTGCTACTTTGTTTACCCCAAGATGCACAACACCTGCTTGGACACCTATTGTCCACAAAACATCAACCCCCCTCGCCCCGCAAAAAAACCCAAGCCCTTATGAGTCTGTTTCCTTGGGAGCTGGGAATAAAATCAAGGGAGTAAAGGGCAGTATTGCACCCCTTTTTCCCTAAGTCTTCGCCTTTGTGCCACAGGTCAGCAGGAGCTGCATCAGGTGCATCGCAAAAGCAGGTATCTGCCAAAAAGAAACTGACTATCCCTCACCAACCCCTTCAAGTACCCCAGGCTGCAACAAGACCTAGTGATGAATGAGTGTGAGTGGAGAGCTAAGGGCCTGCCAGGAGAAGGCAATGCCATAGCTTTGCTCTCAGCCAGACAGGTGACTCTGGTCAGGGCTGGGTTTACCCTTCAACCATCACTTTCCCTTTTTCCCTCAGGGATGAAGCCACAGTCCACAGTCAGCCAGTAAGGCCAGGCAGGGTATGTGGAGGAGGCTCAGTCTGGGTACAGGTCAAGGGAATTCTCCACGAAACAAAGAGAAGTAAAAATCTGAGGAATGTTGTACTCAGTACAACCTTTTATTCTTATACATCACAGTATTAGTTATCTTACCAAGGGCAGGTTGAGGCGAAAAATATGTTTTAAAAAAATATCAACTAACCAAAAAACCCCAAAAACCAGCCAACCCTTGCAGACAGGCACAAGGTACAAGTCATGAATTTAAAAAGAAAACCCTTCCTCTTTAAACTATAGGTAACAGAGCTCCACCACTTCCTTGCATAAGAGTTGAGAAAGGCGCTTTATGGGTTCTTCAGGACCTGAATAGCACAGCACAGTTTAAATAGCACAGCACATTTTAAACACCTGTTTAAAATGGTCCTTAACTGCAACTCATCCTGCTTTCTTTCTATCTTCATCTCTCAGAATTAAAGGCTTGAGTTCTCTGTGTCCACGAGCTGCAGGTTGCTGGTATCATGTTGCACCAGGCACTGTGTAGGCCTAGGATACATATTCAGTGGAAACATGTCAGGCTTTTTAAGTTGTTAGCTGGTCTGTGATTTTATCTATCTATTAAGCTATTGTGTTCAGAGAACCCGCAGCCAGGCACGGACCATAAGAACAGGCGTGTAACAGATACAGGTTTGTCCTGTTTTCCTGCTTCTTGCTACCTACCAATAAATTATTGACACTACTACAATTCTGAGGGCAGAAGGTGAACAAGAGTTTCCAGCCTGCTGGGAGCTGATGGAAGTATTACTGGGTGCTTAGCAGACTCCATGTTATGTGCTGCCCTCAGCTCCATGAGGAGCTGCCACCTCCCTCTTGGGCCCTTTTGGGCATCAGTCACCAGTCAGGTGCTTCCTTCCTTCACTGCTCCTGTTGTGTGGCTGGAGGAAAAGCAGAGATTGGCTACCCTCACTCAAATCCAACAGCATCCACCCTTTGCTCCCATGCCCATGCATCTCTCCACTTTCCAAGCTCCTGCCTCAGCAATTCCACTCAGCTGTCTAAAAGCCAAGGTTCAGTCTCTTCCTCCTCAGGCTGACGTTGTCCCAATTTCCTCAGATGGCTCCATCTCTATCATGGGTATCACCAAGTCCCGTTTTGCTGCCCATTTAGGCAGGTAGTTAGCTATTTTCCAGGAAATAGCTGGAATAGTGTTGCCAAGGAAACTGCTGGAGTTGTAGGACTGTAAATACTTCTAGCCTGGAAAATGGTGAGCACTGTGACTAGAAATATTGTGAAAACTTATAAACAGGTATTTTAATAGCTCTGGCATGAGATTCAGATACCAGCCATAAATCTCCATTTTATTTTTCACAGTACTGATTAATTCTAACACCGCCCATCTCCGTGCATCTTCTTTAAAAGCAGCCCACTGATAAAATACAGCCCTTAAAATAAACTTCAGTTTATTTTTCAACAGCTGTCCAAAATCCACACTGAAAAATACTTTGCTATGCTGTATCTAATTGAAGACCAGATACCATTAAACTGAAGTCATCAATACCCCATACAAGTTAAGGCATCTGCTTGCATAAAACAACTTGCTTTTTTGGCTCTTTACCCTCCAGCTCTTTGGGCCAGGATCAGTCTCATCTGTAAGGTGTATTAAAAGTGTAGGTAGTTGTAAAAAGAAATATTCATTGCCATTCTTCTCATGACAGAGAGGATAAATTGTAAATCTTTTATTGTAAAATATTAAAATAAATTACATTTTACAAAGACTTAGCAAATATTTACATACAGTGTGATTCCAGTGACAATTAGCAACAAAGAACAGACAGACAGGCATATTATGGAGTGATAAGGGTCAGAACTGCACAAATGTCAAAAGCCGTGTGAAAGACAAGCTAATTTTTGAAAGTTAAATCCATCACAAATGGAATGAACCCCACGAGGCACAAAAATGACACGTCTACAAAGTTCTTTTGTTTAGTCAGCAGACATATTGCTTTTTGCTCTCCTCGGCTGTCTCTACACAACCCTCCCAGATCAACTGGAGGAAAAAGAAAATCTTCGCATATACAGCTGTGTCACCATGGATCTGTTATCAGTCTGGTTTTAATTCTGCATGCTGTGTGATATCCATTGCCAGCAACAGATTCACCAATCATTAGTTCAGAAAAAATTTAACACTCCCATTTTGTATTTCCTCAGTCACTTCGTACCAGTGTATCAGATGTGTCAGGCTGCCTGATGTGAGACAGGTATCTGAAAGTGATGCCCTTCTGGTAAAAACAGGCTTCAATAGCACAATACAACCCAAGAAACATCACAACAACGTCATGAAGAACAGGGTCACAGTCTTACAGCACTTTCTTTTGTAGCAACAGACTTCCATGGTCACATTTCAGGATTTAATTTTTGAAAAAAGAATAAAACTGAAAGTACTGGCTCATCTTGGCAAAATTAGTAAGTGAACCCATCCTTCACATGATGTGACTGGAAATGAAATCAACTTGTAGGCATTAGGGTAGAAAGAAGAGTTTTCACTGCTATTCCATCCCTTCCCCATACATGCTTTTAAGCTTTTTTCCTTCTTCAAAAATCCCCCTTTCCTCACTTTCCAGGAAGAGATCTGTCTCACCTGAAAAACCTATTCCATAACTTTAGGAAAACTATTAAACATTATTAGTTAGCCAAATGAAATCAACTGGTATCCAAAGAAAATGTTTCCGGATTGACCAAATAACTGAAATAACTACAAGACATAACCAGGTAGCACTGAGGAACTCACTCAGAGACACTTTTGGAGCTGAATAGAACAAAATCCAGCCTGACACCCCTCGGAGTCACTACATGTAAATCTGAAGGCAGAGAGACATTCGTTTAGATGCCTCAGGCAGTTTCTTTTCTCAAGACATGGAAGACAGGCAGGCAAAAAGCTGTCTTGTTTAGCACTTCGGCACTTCTGAGATGGCACCATAATTTTAAAAACCCTGGGAACGGTTCAGCTTTTTGGAGAGAGCCACCATGAAAGCTATGCACCAACTAAACCCCTCCAAAACTCTGAAACATGTAGGGCTTAACGAGACCGATTCTGTTGGCCTCTGTGTAAAGAGGAATTTTTTCCCAGTGTTAAGATTACATTAAGGCACATGATGGGATATCTTGAGAACAGTTTTGTGAGGTGTGATCATGTTTCCCCGAAAAACTGGGAATATTGTACTTTGTTTTAATAAATTTAAACTATTACTTTAAATCCCATGATACTTATTATGCAGACTTATAGTCTATGCTGACTACACTGGGAAAGGCCAGAGAGCCACATCTAGCTTGATAATATGAAACAGATCCCATCTATTCTCAGCTCTGGCATACAAGTGCACTTCACTACACAGAACAGAGTCTGGGTTCCAGTGTGCAACATCCCCTCCCAATCAAAGCAGCCCAGCCAAGTGTCTGGGTTGTATTATTTCGGTATTAAAGAGATTTTTTTTTTCTTTTTTTCTTGTTTTTTAAAATGAAGATTGGACTACGCTTTTCCATTTCACACACTTGCTGAAAGTCTTTTCTCTCCTCGTTGTCCTGTAGCTTTCTAAGTGTTACTAAAACTTTGCATCAATAATGGAAGACAAGTTGGAGGACAACAAAAGCTAAATGGAGTGCTTGCTTTCTCATTTTCTTTTAAGTTAGCATGGACTTTTTAAACCAAAAAAATATTTAAAAAAAAAGAGAGAGAAGGCTAAACTGACTACAAAAACATCCTGTGCATATGCACATAATCCTACCTAACATTCTTACAGTTGTAAAGTACAGCTGTCAACCACAACTCTTCAGATACAAAAACCTGAAGGGCTTGGAGTAATTTCAGAAGAGTGGGGATTAAGGTATCTTACTAGAAGTAAATAAGAATCATCTTGATATGGCCTCTTCCTCTTTCCTGCCAGATACAAGTCAAATTCGTCCAGCCAACCTGCTCCAAATAGCGTAAATAGAATAAAATTTGATTACAAACGAGAATCTCTCTTTAACAATACTACCATAAATTGCAGATTAAACACAGATCAAATTATGTTGACTCCACAGTTGTTTAGTATAACAGAGGTGGACACAAGTTGGCCACAATTTGGACATTGTGTTTGCATTCTATCTGAAAAAATGTTATATATGTGGAAAATTCTAGGAAAGAAACAGAATAGTAAAGACAGTCTCTTGTTTCACAGTAGGTAGCTTCAGAACTTCCCATCTAAATGCTATCCAACCAGAGTGCCAGCTTCCCATATATCCTCCTTCTTCTGTGAAAACAGGCCAGCAACTGAAGCTACAGCCAGTATTTGTAGTTATCAGAAATAGCCAGTATTTTAACATTAACATTGCAAGGTTCCATAAGGTCTTCTTACAGAGCTAGTAAGTCTGCCAGCATTACACTGAAAACGAGACTGAGAAAACTTTTAACTGTTCACTGAACTTTCGAAACTTTCGGACATACCAGAATGACTTCTTAAATACTCTGAAACAAACAGAGCAGCAGAATCTGACATGTTAAGGTTTAAATGTCTTGGCTATTTTCTGTTCCAAGTATATGGGATAAAACTGAAGCTAGTACCTTTTGGCAGCATATAATCAAGAAACTTATTTGAAAGAGCTGTCAGGGTTAATGCATAGATATAGAAAAAGAAAGAAAAATAACACTATGGTAAAATTTCTTTGTAGCCAAAACAATCTGGGCATACATGTTACGAACAGACATGCTTCCTTCTAGTGAGTGGCCCATCTCCAAGTCAAAAGATAATACTTTTAGAAACTTAGAGCCAAAGTTCCTTCTAAAAAAAGTGCCTTATGGCCTGAAGTCACTTGATCACATCTCGGTTTGCCCAAGGTTTGATATTGCCCAACCTTCTATCAAGTGGGATAGAATAACCATTGTATATGCACATAGGTCAAACTCAAAACGTAAGTCAAAACTACAAAAAAAAAATATACAAAGTGTAATCAACTGTTTCAAAAATCATCTCCCATTCAAGTCATGTCTGAAGTACCAAGGCAGGGAGGAACATCAAACAACAATACTGACTAACACACTGCCCATATCAGCAGCAGTGCTACAGGTCCCTTCTGACAGGCATTAGGGCATTTGCAGAGTATCTGTGCTTCCCAAGGTGATTTTTTCCTAAGAACTCAATAAAACTTCACCTGTACACAGATACTGTATAAGGTTCATTCAAGTATTTCCTTTAGGAAATGAACAGTGGAAGGACACTTTCAACACTAAAAGAGTTAATTGCATCCTGCTTGTGCTCATACATGCTTTGATCAGTAAGTGTTCCAGTCACTTTACTCTTTGACAGTTCTGGGGCTGATGTGCAGCTCAGCAGCCCAACTGGCGAGCTTCATCCCGGATAACTCTTCCTTGTTAGAGGGCTCCTTCTTGAGCCATTCCTTTGGAACTCTTAATTTTAATATTTATGAAATTAGAATTCACTGTAATTTGACAAGCACTGACATATTCTACAGAGATGTTTCAGAAGCTTCCTTCTCAGTCTACCAGCACACTTCAGCTCAGATCTGTGCGTCCTGGCGTTCCATCCAAAGTTTCTCATTAAGTACAGCGTGCTAGCGCCATAGTTTTGGCAGTAGCAACTTAACAATAGGCAACTCCCTTGATTTCATTTGTGATAAGAGCAGGATTCAAATCCAGGTTTTCAGAGGTGAAAGGCTAATGGAGTAACCAAACACTTCTGATGCCCAAAACAGTCTTGCAACAATATAGTTACACTCCGAAACTCTTTCCTCAATGAAATGCATGAACTCAGAGCAGATCCAGTGTATTAACTAGTCTTTTCTATTTTGTTCAAGAACCATAAAATCTAAAGAAGGAGTGAGACTCCAAATTCAACTGTTATTTTACAAGTCTTTCAGAAAAGCAAAGCTGACGGGCTCAGAAGCCAACTTAGGATGGGAAAAGGAGACTGGAGTTTCTTAATTTGGGACTTGCTTTTGTTTTCAAAGAGACAGGAGAAGCTGCAAACGTACTTTTCTCCTTGCTCAATATGCACTGACCACTTTCAGAAAACCATTGTCCAGCACGCTTCACGTGGCAGCCTTCCCATTGCTTACTGTATTATATTCATTCATCAGTTGTTCATAAGGCACAGAAAGTTCTAGCTCATTATTAGTAAAGGTAGATTCATCAGAGGATGGGAATTTAACCAATTTTTTTGCAGTTTCAGATTCCTCTGCAAGATTATCATCCATAGAGGATTTTGATGTTTCCTCATCATCTGAGACGTCTTCCTCTTCATCCTCATCTTCATTTACAAATGTTATATTGGCATTCTCAAATATTAAGGGTCGATAGTCTCTGGAATCCCACACTTCACCTTCTTCTTCACTAATCCTGTCCAGCTGGTTCACAAACATGGTTCCTTCTAGAGGGCTGTCTCCAATATGTTTGTCATGGAGGGGTCTCAGTACGTGACCGTTTTGAATGTCCATGGAAGCCTCATCATACTCAAATGACTCTGTCTTTGTGTAAGTCACCTGAACATCTATACTGGCATTCATTTGTTTGGCATTTTCCACTATAATCATTTTGTCATTGCTTGTCTTCAGGGCCTTCTTCCCAATTTGCTTTATAAGGTCATTGTAGGTCTCTTCCTTCTTTGAAAGAAAGCTGAAAATGTTGACATCCTTTGAGGTACCCATTTGAAGGGGCTTTTTAGAGCGAGGATGGTTGTCAAATGACTCTTTTCTTTTTTTCCTCCGCTTCTTGATTGCTTTGTGGACTTCCACAAACATACTGACCTTCCAATTAACAAAGAGTGAGAGCCAAGCTAGTCCCAGATAGATCCATAACTCCACAAAGTATCTGTAAAGCGCATGATAGTTTGCATCTGGATTTACACCTACAGGAAATTAAAAACAAAAACATTACTGAAAGAAGACTCACAGCTGATAGACCTTTGAAGTTATGATGCTGAGAA
Source organism: Rhadina sibilatrix (assembly GCA_013400275.1). NCBI lineage: Eukaryota > Metazoa > Chordata > Aves > Passeriformes > Phylloscopidae > Rhadina > Rhadina sibilatrix. The sequence goes on along the minus strand of VWYO01012256.1, from coordinate 806,936 downwards.
TTGCTTTCTTCCTCACTAAAAGAGCCTTGTTATTTGAACACTGGTCAGAGAGGTAGCAAGTGGGGAAATGAAAGAAAAAGTTGATCCCCCATCTTCCAGTTCTTGGCCACATGTATTTTGACCACTGGACTATGAAAATAAAAATGAAGCATGTTCATCCTCTCCTTGTAAGATATAGAAGTGAATATTTTCCTGTTTGAAAATTACAAGTCTTCTTCCTGCCACTGAAGTATATATATATATATATAGGTACCTGCCTTGAGAAAAAGATTCAGAGTTCCACTTACAAGAACCAATGCACTGAACAAAGCAGTGGATTTTAGAGGAAGAAGAGGTTTAGGAGGGAGTGGGGAATATGCTCAGCATTCCCCATTGACTAATTCCAGGCAGGTGTAGAAAGCCTAGATGGCCCAATGCCTACACATCCTGCTTAGCATACTGGATCCCATTCAAAGGTGCACAACTACCATGGTGGGCAGGGTAGCTCTGTGCCTGAAATACAGGCCTGGGGCACCAGAAGGACTTCTGAACTCTAGAACTTGGTTCAAAATTAACCCAATAAAAGCCTTAGGTGTCTACACCAACACTGAAGAGCCAGATCTAGTCCATTGGATCAGTACCCAGCCTTAATGGAATGTTCTATCCTGCAAAATGTGCTGGAAAACCTTAGAACACATCTTTTCAAATTAAAGAGTTTGGAAGCAGAATTACCACACTATGCATGTAATGAAATGTAATTGAATACATTTAAATACATTTAATAAATTTAAAATACAATTACTGACCAGCAACAAAATCTCCAAATCCTATGGTGGTGATAGTGATGAATGAGAAATAGAGGCCTTCAATGTAATTCCATCCTTCAGTTATCATGAAGACAAAGGGAGGAATAACCAGATGGACCAAGACGCCCCAAACAATGAAAATAGCCGTGCATGTAATTTGGGCTTTCCTCTGTGAAGAAAAAAGAAGAAGTTGGGGGAAGATCTCAAAATTTTTTGTCCCACTCATAGCACCAATAATCATCTGACAGTATCAGGTATTTCAGTTTTGTGCTAACAATTTAGCTACCATAATTAAGTCACTAAAAGTGACTGAAGTAAACGCACTTTCTTTTTTCCTTTAGGCAGAACACTGGACCTGAGGAAACCATCCTACAGATTCCCTATTCTTACAACTATTTGCTCAAAAAGGATCATTTCCTCACAGTTTTCCTTCATACTCTTGGAATAGTTTAAGGAGTTCCTGGTATTTTAAATTGGCATGGGATACGGACATAGCACTCTAGCCTAAAAAGCCATCAGTACCTCTAACTTTCTTTTTACTCATTTGAATACAGAAGATAGAAGTGTTTTAAGACTTTTCTCTCCTATTTGTGACTTTGCCATCCATGCCACCTTTATACAAACCTGCACATACACATTTCACTATTATTTTCTGTACTTTCTTCTCAGGTGCAAAACCAAGAAAGCTCTTGCTCTGTTTCTGAAACCACGACCTAAAGCAGTCCCAGTGCACTCCAGGCATTGACTCTGCATTGCCTCTCATCTCTGTGCACAGTTAGAACTGAGAATTCACTTGCAGTGGAGAAGGAAGGGAGAAGGAGAAAAGAAGAAGCATTACCAAAAAAAAAAAAAAAATGCCACAAAACAAAAACCACAAGCCAGTAACTCAGAACAAAATATTATTTTACAGTAGGTTCACTGCACAGCAGGAAATACTCATAGTAGCACACAGGCAGGTGGGAGCCAAGCAGGACAGTGTATTTTCATTTCCGTGCCTGAGGAGCTTGAATGAAACGTCTGTGAAATGGAGCCTCATGCACATTTGTCCTAAAGGTCTTTAATGTAAGAAGTAGTACCAAAGGTTTTTATGAGATCTCATTTTGCTAAACTTCTTGCAGAACTAACAGATCAGATGCCATCCATCTTTCAGTTGTTTCAATGCAACACCATTTGGGAAAATTCATATTTGTGGGAGTGCTCATTTACTATGAGATAAGCAGGCAAGTTTGGAAATATAAGCTTAATTCATGCATCAAAACTACACAGTTCAAGGGTAAACAAGTAAGGGCGTACCAGGCTCACTCCTCTTTTTGTCAGAAACTGGCCCAGCCTCTTGGCACGTCCTCCAAAGAACTTCCCCAGAGCACTGATCCACGTCAAGCAGAGAGGGACTCCAAAAAGCCCATAAAATATGCAGAAGAGTCGCCCAGCGTGTGTCTTTGGGGAAACATTTCCGTAACCTGTAAGAGACAAGTATGTATGTCCTCCTTCTGTTCTTGTTGAAGAGAATTCAAGGCAATTCCACCTGTGCACAAAACAACACCGTGTGTTGTGGGCTCCTACTGTGTCGGGCACTCCTTACTTCACCATCTAAAAGGGATTTAGTTTACTGCAGCTGCTCGTCTTCTGAATCTGGATGCCTTCCAATTCTACTCTAGCAAACACGCAAAAACTCTGCACTTTAGCATTCCCTAGATTTTGTTCATCTTTTTCTGGACAAGATGGGGTAAATACAAAATAAAGCTCATCTCAAAATTTCTAATATGACGTCCCAATCTTAAGCAGCACTGTTAAAACTTGACTGATTCAATTTTACAGAATGAAACTGAAAATTCATCCTGAAGCTAGCTCCCAGGTGAAAGATCCACTATATGCATAACTTGTGACCTGGTACCTTTGCAGAGTAAGAGCATGTGAGTTAAGTGCAAGACAAGTAAGTGCAAGATATTTCAAATGAATTTAATTCTTTGCTGGTCACAGTCACAAAATCCAACAGGACATTACAGATTCAGGCTCTAAAATCAGCAGCCTATTTTTTGAACTTCTGACAGAAGTTTTCTTATTTAGGTGTGTTACTGTTTTCAACATTTTCCTAAGTTGTAATATAAGCTGGGTATTGTAAATTTTAAACAATAAAGAAAACCACAATACTGCATATGGTTTTAAAGTAAGACTTCGACATCCAGTCCTCTCTGGTTATTTCCCTTTTTATTTTTTAATCATAGGTTCAACAAGTGTGTAACACCACCATGTAGCAAAGATTTTTCTGTAAAAGCAGAAGGCAAATGATGTGGAGTTCTGAAAACCTATATATCACAGGAGAAAGAAGTCTTCCAGTGCAGAGGGTCTTACAAGCACAAATCAGTAGTAACATTTAAAAAGCAACTGTTGCTCTGCTTCATCTTTTTTAAGAGGTAGATAAAAAACCTAGTTAGCTCTGCAAGCCAGGAACACTGATAATTTAATAGCAGCTCAGGAGGACGCGTGTGTGGAGCAAGACAGCAATACAAAAACCTCATATGCACTTGCTTTGGGTATTAGTTTAATGGAATGCTTTGTTATGTTTTTGTTTAGGAATTTTATGATTTGGAAATTTAAGTGCATGAATCAGTGGAACTGGAATGACACCAGCCAACCCCAACAGCACCTTTAATCCATTACTTATTGGAAAGGCACACTTTTCTCCATACACATACGGAGAGGAGACAGTGCCAAAATCCTCCGTTTTTCCCCTCTATGAATCTGCAGGTGAACACATACTTTAAGCAGCTCCAGCCATGGGGACTTTATTCGGTGGCTACCTTGACACAGAAATGGGACAGTACAAACACACCAGAGCCTGCAGAAAACTACAGCTAGGAAGGTTGACACAGTAAATATTTACCGATTGTAGTGATCACAGTAGCAGCAAAGATCACAGCGTTCGGCCAATTCCAGTTGTTGAAAGTATTGTTCCCAGTGATGGCAACCCCCTGTCCAGCAGCATCTGAAACAATCTGTAAGGAAAAAGTAACAATCAATCTTGTAAAATCCTGGCAGCCTGAAAAAGAAATTTATCTGTCCCTCTCAGGTTTTCCGCCTTAGCTCATACTTTCAAAATATTCTCTGAGTTTTTTGTGAAGGCTGCCGTAGTATATTCACTAACCATAATTTTAGGAAACACTAAAAACTTGCTTCACAGAAGAAAAATTAATGCAGGTGCTCTGACATTCCAATAGGGAGTTTTCATTAGATAAACTTTTACTTGACTTACAAGTTTAAACCAAATGGATTTCTTCCAGAGGGCAAATAAGATTCTTGCAGACTGAACTAGCACATAACCGCCAGTGCAGATCTTGAATTTGGTTTAATATTAGGGACATCTTCAGAACTACTATCCATTTCAAAACACTGTTACATGCCTCAGCTTGACTTGGGTATGAATGGCATAGGATCCTTGGCAAAGCTCATGTGATTCGTGTTAATTCACCTGCTGTCTACCAAAGTCAATCCATCTACAAGAAAACTGTAAAACTGTACTTTTCAAAGACAGAGAAATTAAGATTTTTTTTTCCATAGCATTTCATGCCACAGGATTTCTATCATTGTCCTTGAATCAGGCCCTTTTCTTCTCCCACCCTGGAACCTGGTATGTCATGATGAATGCAAAACACTAATTATTATTTAGTGCAGAAAGTGAAAGTTTCAGATCAAAACCACACATCCTGCTGTTTCTGGACTGCACTTCTACCTCCCCAAAGTAAAAGGAAAAAATCAAACAGGTATACTACGTTACTTCTGGGAAATCTCTAGTTACTTAAATCTTAGCTCTGTCACATCATGATGCAGTTAAAGCCTTACCAGGTTACACTGCTTCAATGTAAACACTGAACAAAACTGAGGATACACAGAAAAAGGGAAGATATCTCCAAATGTTGTTCTATAATGGTACACACTGTCTGCATTTTTCCCTCAATAAGTGTTGAATATAGAAACTATCTGCAGCTAAATATCTAAAAAATTGGAAGCAATATAGTTTATTTTTTTTTTTTTTAGAAATAAACATAACAAGTGATGTTTATCTTAAACTGGCAAGAACATATAAAGGCAACTACAACCAACTCTTCCTTCCCCCATCACCCCTTCCTTCCTTTCTATTTGATTAAGATCTGATCTTGGACCCAGCAGAGACTCAACACAAAGTTCAATCACTACTGAAAACATACACAAGTTAACACAGGTTTTAATTATTCTTGAGACTTATTACATATCACCACCCTCCTACTGTAATAAAAATGCCCTCAAAGTGAATGTATTGTACATGTACAAGATGCAAACAATTTAATTAAAAATGCACTTTCAACACAAGGGCTTTTCCAGAGGATAAAAGGAAAAGCATTGAAAGTCAATGAAGGTAAAGAACTAGATTTTTTTTTCTCCTGGTAAACTCAAAGTATGTGTAAAATTGGATGCAGTGTCTTTCCAATGCCTACAGGCTCTGGATAGAAAAGGACAGAGTTCTCACCAAGGCACTCCTTTATCATAAGAAAGTGGTGTACAAATGAGAAACAGCTCTAAAACAGCCAGGTTGAGTGCAGGCAAGTAAAACACAATGCCACCACCCACTCTTCAAAAAAACTATGGATCACAAGAGCTCATCTGAGAAGAAACCAGTCAAAGCACAATCACTCATTTCTGCCATGGTCTGCAGAGGAACTTCCTGAAAGACCCAAAGGACATCCAAATCACCTGAAAAACACCATCTGTTATCTATTGTTCTTGAAAAGATACCTTGACTTCTTCCATTGACTAAATGTTACAATGAGCATCAGTTTTCCAGTCATTTTCCAATTCCATAAGCAGACTTGGATTTTTTTTTTAGTTGTTTCCTCACTGAGCAAGTGATCTCCAAGAGACACAGTGAACTATCCACTCCCATTGTCACAGGCCATTATCTCATTGCATTAATCCACCGTGGCCTGACCCCATGAGCTCAGTTTTCCAGTACATACAATTACCTCACACCTGCCAGGATTTGAGGTCTGGAGGTCTAAAGAGGGCCCAGATCTGAGGGGAAGAAGCTGCTGGACTGAGTGGCACACAGCTGCCCCTTACATCCAGGCAGCTAACATTTTGGGGGAGATGGCCAGCTCTACAAGTCAAATGAACCACAGATAATTCTCCAGACCCAGATGACACTCTCTTCCTGTCCCTATTTGCACACAGCTATTGGCTATTAGCACACAATTATCTATGATCTACAGCCCAGTCTTTTAAGTTATTTTATGCCTGCAATAAGTCTGAATGCACTATATGCATCCCAGCTGCAGGAACAAAGATGGTCACAAAACATGCTTAGATAGCTTTGGTCCTACGGGAAATATGTAGCTGCTTTCCAAGCAGCATTACTTTTGCCCATACTGAAATAATTAAAGATTTTGGCTTAAAACAAAAAAGTGTGAGTGGACACTATACAGCTGGACAGCAAACATGGCTGTGGTTTTTTTGCTTGGCAAATCTGATAGGCTCTCATGTCAGAGATGCCTTTGTTTTCATATGCTAGGATACAGAATGCCCCAAGTTGGCTGCTCTTAATTTCTTAAACTACAAAAAACTTCCTCCAAAAAGTCTCTGAATTGTAAAGTAGGAGGCAAGGAAGAAGAGGAAGAAGAGGGTAGATGGTGCAAGTGTTCTTAGCATCTTGAAAGACATAATTTAAAAATACCTTTTCAAATATGCCCAAATGCAAAAGCTGAAAATAACTAACTCGTAATTTATACATCGCCTTAGGTCACACCTCAAGACAGTTCATACTGATAAAGGCAGGACTGTATTTGCAGTCAAATGCCTTTGGCCTCACAGAATCAAAACCCCTCTTCTCCCTCGTTCCCTACAACTCCAGTTCTGCTTCTTGGCAAAGAAAAAAGCAAAGAAGTTTTAGAGACTCAGGTGTTATTGTTGAAAGTTAAACAGGCTTAAAACCACCACCTCTTCTGGTGACATTAACACAAGTAAAAAAAAGGGATATAATTTGAAAGTAATCAAGCAGACAATATGCTCCATTTGCAAGGTACCTTCCCACCTCCCCACAAACCCCAGCACTGCTCCATTACAGCCTTGTGTTTCCCGGCTTTTTATTAACCTTCTGATGACCAGGAGAACCTCAGGTTCACCAGGTATCACAGGAAACAGTTGTTAAATCTCCCCTGCCTTGGACCAAGAAGAGGAATTTCTCTCATATGTTTTAGGCACCTGCCACTTAAATCCCCCCTACATGAGCAAGAGTAGGGCTGGAAACTTCTCAAAACAAATCTAAAAATAGCAAGGCAAAGTCTTGGCCCATATAGGTCACACACCATTACTGATTTTATTCTAAGAGTTAAGGAGTGCAAGAAAAATCTTAAGATACCCCAGTAAGGAACAGTTGGGTCTGATGACAATAAGCCATAGGAAGGGAAAAAAGGACTTTCTGGGGTACTTGGGGCCAGATAGACAGACTGAAGACAATAAACTAGCTATATGTAAACCACAGCAAAAGATCCTGCCCCACAGGCACCCTATTGCATACAGGAAGAACAGCCAGATAGTCCTCAGAGCCAGGTCTCTTTTGAAGAGGCTAAAGCCTCCCATGTTATTCAAAGCATTCCCCGGGGATCTGACAGACAGACCTAATGGCAGCTTTAAGGTTCTCCGTGGTATGAACAATTGTCTTTTGAAATGCTGTTTTTCCACAAGAAAGGAGTTGTAATTGAACTATTAAGCCTGAAATTAGACCCAACGGCTTTCATTCTGCTCTCAACAGTATTACAGTGTAATGGACAATCACAGCTCGCTACTAGATCCAAAAGCTGAATCCATTAAAGCAGTAACTGAGGAATTTTTGAGGACTCCTAGGCTTTGTCCTCAATTCTGACTCCAAAAGAAAATAGGAGTAATTTTGCTTTTCTCTCAAGTTCTTTTATCAAGGATGTAATGATTTAGTGCACTGAAAAACACTGAATTTCAAATCTACCCAGTACTATAGAGACTTTCCTACAAGGAATAAAAGCTTTAACAACAATCTTTTTTCACATTGAAATCTAAATCTTTTATACAATTTAAAGAAGCCAGAAAAGCGCAGTAGTTATCTAATCACAGCTACATAAAAAACTGACAACTTAGTCAATCACAATAAAATTGTCCAGGGTAATAAATTTTAAATTCAAACCATCAGATGAACAGCAAACTGCTGTTCATCTTTAACCAGATTTCAGTTTTAACCAATTCCGGTAGCAGCAGGGCTAAATACATAGGTGAAGTGGTACAAGCAGTTGTATAAACAAAAAGCCTAAAAGAACTCGTAGTGACTTCAAAACTACATAAACAGTTAAAATCCATGCCATGCAAATTGCACACCCTTTTACTTGTCCCTTGCTACTGTAAAAAATGGATTTTACAGTGATTTAGGTTTTCTGGCTCCAGCCATTAAGTTACAGTAGCAGTCAGCTGTTTATAATAATCATATTTTTAATGCAATAAAAAACATGTTTAATTGTTAATTAATATCTTTCCAGTAATAAAAACCGTGAGTCACATGTTAAGACTCCCAGGTCAGATATACATTACAAAGTTCTGCTGACCTGGATAATACTGTCTCAGGATTGACTATAGGTATGTAAAGAGAAAAGAAACCCTCTCAGCCAGTAACCCTTTTGAAGGAAAAATGCCTGTGGGTGGTCACAGGTAGATTGACAGGACAGACTCATTATGCAGACAGGCAGCACAGTGGCCATGGCCAGAAGTTTCCTGTCCTGTTGGCATATTGCTACTTTGATGTCTGCTTGCACATTAAAAGCAGCAGAACCTACTTCACAGGCACAGTCTGAGTTTTCTAAGTACTTTATAGCTAGATCAAATTGTAGATTCACAGTCAAACTGGAATGTATTTAATCCTGGCTTACAGCTGTCATAGTTCAGCTACGGAGTAAGTTTGTGTGCTTAGATGTTAAATAACAAATATATATATCTAGTGTAATACTAAACACCATAATCTGTTTTTCTGAGTTGCAGTCACTGGAGAAAGAGAAAACAACAAACAAATAAAGTAGATATTGAAGGTGATTGGCTTTTACTCTGCACCTCCGATGTGCCCCAACTGAATGGAAGATACTGTCCATCAGAGAAAAAATTTTCCTCTCTGAAATACCTTGGCAGCTTGGATTTTGGGTAAGGAGGGGGAAAGTGAAGCCAACTATGCAAATAATGATTTTACCAATGAATAAAAAACTCTTTCTCCCCAATTACTTTTCATATCTAGATACAGGAGGTGGACACAAGTAATGTTTTATTAAAATTTCCTGTTTGAGTTATTCAGAGACTTCATGTAAACCTATATATTTTTTCACCTCTCTTCCCAACCTCAAAGACAGATGAAGTACTGCTAAGAAAATCTTGCCGTGCCACTCTGCTTACTTTGGTAGCCAGAGACACAACGTGGCAGAACTGCAGAAAGCTGAGAGAATTCACATATGGTGAAAGTATTTAATTGAGGCAGCAGAAAGATCAGCTATTCCCATGTCATCTTTAGAATGGCTGCTACACACGTGTCTGTGCACAGAAGTGGAAGTTCATCACTTCTTGGAAAGGGAAAAAAAAAAAAGATATTTAAGGATTAGAATACAAAAAACCAACACAGTCTAGAATACAAAACAGCAGCACCCTATCTGGGCATGCATGTTTCTGCCACTTGGCACCTTTACTATGTAATCTGCTCAAGGGAAAGAGTTCTCAGGAAAGGACAGGTAGTAACCATCCTCCCTTTTTAAACAGGTCAAAGCCACCAGAAAAGCACACAATTGTGGTTCCTGCCATCTTTTTTCACTCTCATCTCTAGTGTAATGACAGACTTACCCTAACTGCTTGCTTAGATTCAAGAGCTCCCAGCTGATTCATGCTGGCAATATGACCAGGGCCAGCACACGGGGCCAAGCAGACAACAAGTCTTTGAGGCTGCCTTTGCCACTTGACAGTCTCTGCAGCATTACACAAACCAACAGGACTTAGGATAGCTGACCTCTCATTTCCCTCTCAGCATTATCTGTGTTTGCAGTATGAATTTCATGTTTGTCAGGGCAAGAACCACGCCAGATGTAAAAAGAAGTCTTTTAGCTGAGTCCTGGATTTCCTACTTCTCTTCTGTGGGGAATGGTTTGCGACCTTTTTTGAGAAAGAAAAATAAGACAAATGAACCACATTGTCTCAGTCTGACAGGCAACACCCTTGTGTCTGGCTAACCTGTGAAAGTTTTACTGTCCTTTACTGACCTATGCAGAGAGTTGAGCTGGAAGGTGGTTGGGGCAAGAGGTGCAGGATATGAGTCAGCAGCACCTGCATTATAGAAGGATGGTGGGAATTAATAAATTCCACATTAAGTGAAGAGGACATCAGTTGACTACACAAGTCTGCTTCCAAATCAACGGAGCATAAAGAAGTGAGTCCCCAGCTGACCTACATTAAACTAGGTTCTGCAAGACTCTTGATAATCCTAGAACTTGTATAGTCTGTTTTAACAAACAAAATCCAAGGCAGAAACAGCTTGTTTCTAACAAGACAATGGGGTTGTGGACGGTAGCCACCTACCACAAGGTCAAAGTTGGAATTGAAGCAAAAAATAGTAAGTTAATATTATTGAGGGAATAATGTTAACTTTCACTTCTAGAAGAACAGAAACTCCACAAGATTCATGCTTGATGTTGACAGATGTAAATAACACACATAACCAAAAGAATACATGAAGATTATGCAAAAACACTGGACAGATCACTATGAGTATACAGGATTCCTTCCCCTTTATCTATGAATTGAAATAGAAGAGAAAAAATAAAAACAAACCCCAGAAAGCAAGTGTTATTCCCCAGGTTTACATTCCTATGTAGATCAACTACAAATAGCAGGGGATAAGTTTTCCCCTTGCTGTCATAACCAATCACTTTATAAATGCAGTGCAAATGCTGTTGCAAGTACATACATATTTTGCATTTTTCAATCAACATTTTAGTCTTAAAATATAGTTCTCTTATCAAAGGACAAAGTTTTGAAAATTCCCAGTAGGGGGAAAAAATCCTGGCAAAATATGGATTAACATACTTTGAGGGAGGAGCGTTTTCCAACAACAGCAAGATTTAATCCAGAATGAGATGATATATTCACACTTCTATCAATACAGCAGATAAAACAGTATCTTCTCACTTTTCCAGTCTTCAGAGAAAATACTCATAAAAGTATTTTTTAACTGCTTCAACATGTCAGTGGTTCTTGTTTGTTTGTGTGTTTTTAAAAAGGCAATTATAGAAGTTATTTAAATTTGCTACAAGTGACTTTAAATGAGCCACCAGTATCTTACAGCATACAAAACAGAAAGGTATATGTAGAGTTCAAATGAATTGTATATAACACACTTAATCCAAAAGGTTATATAACAAGATTGAACTTGCTCTGCAGAAAAAGTTTGGCTAATCTTGTTGATTCTTCATTTACCCAGCCAACTTCTTAGTGTTTCATTCTGTTCGTGCAACAGTGCTTCTCAATGCATAAATGAACTACAGATCCAAGACCCTCTATTGCTTTCCCTTCATTATGCTTTACTGTGGTCTGTTAGGAACTTATGCCTTCACCTAGCAGAATTTTTCTTACCTAATTGAGCCTCCAGCACATGCCACTTCATACAAAGCTGTCGCTACATCTAAGCCTGATATTTAAAGAACGCATGTAAATACATGCCTGTTTTTCACTCTGCATAGTTTTGTGATACAACAGACAGCAAACTAGACATCATTTTTGGCTGTTAGTTTAGAACATGGAACACCCAGAAGGTTTCTTTACATGTCTTGTTCTTGATTTCTTATTTAAGTAATTTTGTCACAATTTGTTATTGATTTATGTTTAAGTGGGAAAACTCCTGTTCTGAGACTTCAATATGGCTGGCACCTCTTTTCTTTTAAAGCAGTCTTGCTAGTTTTATTGCAATATTTTATTATCCTCCTTTAGATGGCGAAAGCACAGAGTGGGATACCTTGTCCTTTACTGGACTCTGAAAGGAGATTAATTAAAGTAATTAAGTACATGCTATGAAGAAAACTGTGGAGCTGGAGCTCAACATCCCTTTTAATTTACTGATTAACCAGCACAGAACAGGCTGTCCAGTAAGAATACCAAAGACAAGAAACTATGAAACAAGATACTACCAAACACAGAGTAACACAGAAGTGGTCTTTACCAGAAAGAAAATACTGTTGACTAAACAATTGCATCACTGTGCTCTAAAGAAGCCCTGGGTACGTCCTTCAAAGGGCACAACTGAGTTTGAAGAGGGATTAGAAAACATCCACATCCTAATCCTACACACATACCTTTACACTTGAGAATAATCACTATTTAGTATAATTCTGAGGAAGCTTCTATAAGATTTAGGTGCTCAGAACTGAGGAAGATCACTAACATACCCCAAAGCAAACTGGAACTGCTCACCATGAGCTCCAAAATCTCTCTGCAAAAGAGTTGGTTGGATACGCCAGTGAATTCCTATTTGCATTTGAAGTTCTATCACATTAGCTGTTCTTAAAATTCACACTACCCAATCCCAGACTCAACTGTAAATACAAGGAGTACTTAAACAACAGCATCCTAGCTATGGGTTAGTGAATCTACTGTGTTTGTGTGGCCACACTTTGGTAGCTGGGGGCACTGCAGGGGTGGCTTCTGTGAGAATCTGTTTGAAGGTTCCTCCATGTCCAGCAGAGCCAATGCCAGCCAGCTCCAAGACAGATGTGCCAAGGCTGGGCCTATCAGAAATTATAGTAACACCTCTATGATAATGCAGTTAAGGAAAAAAAGTTATTGCTCAACTGTAACTGCAGCCAGAGCAGAGAGGAGTGAGAATGTGAGAGGAACAGCCCAGCAGACACCAAGGTCAGTGTAGAAGGAGGAGCAGGAGGTGCTCCAGGCTCTGGAGCTGAGATTCCCCTGCAGCCTGTGGTGCAGTGATCCACCTGCAACCTGTGAAGGAGCCCCACAGCAGAGCAGGTGGATGCCTGAGAGGAGGCTCTGACCCTATGGGAGGCCTGTGCTGGAGCAGGGTCCTGGCAGGAACGTGCAGATCCATGGAAAGAGCTCACTCTGGAGCAGGTTTCCTGGTAGGATTTGTGACCCCCATGGGGGACCCACATTGGAATAGGCTGTGCCTGAAGGCCTGAACCCCATGGAAGAGTGTCCCACACTGCAGCAGTTCAGAGACAACTGCTGGCCATGAGACAGACTCATGCTGGAGAAGTTCATGGAGCACTGTCTCCTGAGGGACGGACTCCATGGCAGGGCAGGGGAACAACTCCTCTCCCTGAGCCACTGAGTGAGAGGAGGTAGAGCCTGTGAAGGAGAGAGGGGTGAGGGGAAGGGGTTTTTTAAAATTTATTTTACTTTTCATCATCTTGCTCTGATTTTGTTAGTAATAAATCCAGTTAATATCCCCAAGTTGAAACTGTTTTACCTGGATGGTAATCGGTGAGTGATCTCTTCCTGTCCTTAACTCACAAACCTTTCTGTATTTTCTCTCTCCTGTCCAGTTGTGGAGGGGAGTGATAGAGAGACTTTGGTGAGTGCCTGGCATCCAACCAGTGTCAACCCACCACTCTTTACCACTGCATACAGTCTCAAAGACCTTCCAAAAAAATGTGTGTGAGGGAAGTTTTCCTAAAGCATTTGTTTTTAGATACAATGCCATTATAAATAAAACGTAAGAGATAACACTGTGACAGCTCCCTACCTTTATTAAGGCTAGTGGCTTAAAAATGTGTCCTGACTTTGCAGAGCAGATCTGCTTTCTAACTATTCTGCCAAGTGGAAAAGAGTTTTCCACACCTTCTCCCAGGCGCTGATGATAGATAGCACTTTTCCACCCTTTCTCTTTGGCATCACTATTTTAACACAACACCAATTACACACATGTTAAACAATGCAGAAAGTTCTTCAGTGGACTGAGTCTCAAAAGGAACAGAGTGGCAAATTTCAATCTGGGCGTTTCAGGGTTTTTTCTCCTGGGTTTTGTTTTATGTTTTTGCAAGTGCAGCGTGCCTGTGGGAACAATGTTAAAATGATAAATCTGTAACAGCGACCAAGCACTGAGCTTCATTAATCCGTAACTGCTGACAGTGACAACCAAGTGGAGAGGAAATAATTGATTTAAATGCAAAGGGCAGTCTCATTAAAGACAGTAGTACAGGCACAAGCACCTCTTTTTGTCTCGGTGTACTCTCACTCTATATGCTTCCTAGTTGGCAAAATGAATGAGGGTAGAGAATGCACATTTATCACAGACAGAAACAGTCTTTTAAGTGGTCATCTGTTTTCTTGTTTTTCAATTAAAATTTAATCAGACTAAGTGATCCTTTAGAAAGGCAATTTGTTAATTAACCCATATTAGACAGCAGAAATCAGGCTCTTCAAGCACAATCTCAATTCATTATCCAGAAATAGCTCTCATTAGCCAGAGACAAGAAGGAAGGGAAAGTTTTCACATACAAATTTAGAAGATATATGCTCTACTCTGGTTTTAGCTTGTTATCTGAAGGCCATGCAATAAATCATGAAATTAGAGAAGATGTAAAGAACCATCTTTTTACATGCCTGAACCTGAAAGACACATAAAACTCTAATTGTGGTTTAAATATAATATTTATGAGTCTGGAAACTTCAGGACACAGTCCAGTGGAAACAATTTGTGCGTTTACAGACAAATTAATTCCACATCATTGTTTGGAAATAGAAAAGGTAAATAATTCTGCCAGCTATTCCTTGCTTGAATAGATGATCAAAATATATAAGACTTGGGGATAAAAATTTTATTTCACTCTATAGTGCCAGCATTTGTTATATTGAATATTGTTTTCTCCTACTTTCCCCTGTACACACTTCACCCATCACTGCCTACCCCCCAATTAAAACCAGACATTCAAGTGCTGGCCATTTTAGTAATTCATACAGACGTAAATGCTGATCACTGCAATGAATTTTATCTACAAAAAGTCCTTAGGGTTGCTTCTACTTGGAGAAACAGTCTTAGTACTGTGTAATGTTCTGCAAGATTAGCTGCTCAATCAGTGCTGGTAACTAGCACCACCACCTTTTCCTTCCCTCCAAGGTGGACACAAATATCACAAAGTGTATTGATATGCTTGAGTTTTGCAGGGAAAGTTACAGCTGAGTAATAAACCTAATCAAGAGAGCTTTCCTGAGGATATGATGCTTCCCAAGATGTAAGTGCACATTTTTTGTGTCACTTGGCATGGAGAACATAGACAGAGAGCTTTAAAGTTAGTGGAAAATATCCTGGGAAACAATCCCCACTGAAATGATGAGAGAATTATCTCCTGTGGGACAGACATATGGGTGGAGATCAAACTTAACCCTCCTAGCTTCCCAACTTCTGCAATATCTGTAAATTAATAAAAAAAAACAGTAGTTCCAGGAAAGGCTCTCGATTTAACAACAGAAAGTGCCTGCCTGTTGAGGAGAACCAGGGAAAAGCTATTTGACTTAGTTCAATTATAGAGAACAGACTAGCAAAATACAGTTTAAAATGCATCTAGTTTCTTTAATTTCCTACTTCAGTCTCTGCTATGAACTTAAAATTCTCCTTGAATTAGCCTGCAGTAAGAGTAGAGTTCCAAAACTTCCTATCTTGAAACTGGACCTCTCTGCCCTTGAGAACAACATAGGTTTTGTCATCAGTTTTATTTAGAGAAGATATTGTTGAAGTTGTACTGCAAAAATAAAGGGTGAGAGGAGATAGCATTGCTTTCTTTGTACTGTATCAGAAACTATAATTCAAGACCACAAACAAAAGCCATTTAAACAAAAAGCCAGCTTAGTATCAGAATAAACAACAACAATAACAAAACCCTGAGTGAAACTAAACTGCAAATTAAAACAGGCTCTCAACCAGGCAATAGGTGTTAATCAAAGCATTCAGCATGGCAGTGTATAAGAACCTCCCTGCCTAAACCAAGATCCAGATTAACAGTGATTAGTTAGCTAATGTAAATATTTCTGCAATGTGGTGTTAGAGGTAACATTTTAGCTCTGGAATCCTTATTACTACTATAGTGCACTGGGGAGCATAATTTTGTCCTCTAGCAAAATCCTTTTAGTAAGAGAGAAGGATTTCTTCAGAGAGGTGTTGGAAGAAAGTGTTTTTACTCTTTTATCATTTTCAGTGGCTCCATTCAAAGGCATGAAGGAGCTCCTCCTCAAGGATGGACACAACACTGAGTGCCGAGAGATAAATGGTGAAGAGCAAACCAAATGATTTGGAAAAAACCAGCTCTACTGATGAATACAAGACTAGTACTTCTGCAGCATGAGCTGGATTTATTTCTTCTCCTGACAGACTTCTAACAAGAAGGTCTTTAAGTAAGGTTTCAGCCATACAGAATACATATAATTTCCATTACTGAATACACTAGTGGTTCTACAAAGCGGATGCATTTCCCTACTGACTTTGTGAAGCCTTATCCTAAGACCACACTGAAAAGAAGTACAAGTCAAGATTACTGATTTTGTAATGATAATTTGCACTCCTTATTTGTACCAAGTGCTATTCTAGTGAAGGTTTACTGATGGCTGTTACGTCTACAGCTACAGACATAACACAAGAGCTGTCCTCTTTGCATTAAGCAAAATTTGCATGAAAATATTCCATCTGACAATGGAAACAGAACACAAATCTGAGCAACATGGTCTAGTGAAAGGTGTCCCTGCCCATGGCAAGAGGGTTGGAACTGGATGATCTTTAAGGCTCCTTCCAATCCAAGCAATTCTATAATTTTGTTCTTTTGTTTTGTAAGAAGCAATGCAAGAGTTATATTTGTCTTTGCAGCTTTCCATCATATGCATCTCTTTTACAAAGCAGTATTTTAAAAATAGGCAGTATAAAACATTTTCAGTCAAAACACACATATGTCTTTTCTAAAAAGTCCTCACATTGTGTACATGAGTGTTTGTGGAAACCTGCTGTAGTCTGCCCAGACATGATTTGGATAATGCTTATTGATTTTATGGTCTGCAATGAGTTCTATGTTTTGCCTTTCTCCATCCTCATGGAAAGCATCCATACTGCTTTCCCAAACTACCTTTACTGAAAGGAATGTCCCAAATCTGAGGCTTCATTTTTCATGCAGTAAAATTCAAGAATAAAATCACAGAAGGATGTTCAGCCCAAACAGGGTTGGACCTAAGCACACTTCCTCACTAAGGCAAACTGAGGCCAAGCCAGCATTGCTCATGTGAATTGACAGAAAAACAGAGTAGTCAGGTCTTTGGAAATATTTGTTGCTCTTTGTATACCATGAAATCAAGCATGCAATCAAGCCTTGAACAGAAAGTGAACTTAACACCACTGATCAGAAACCGAGCAGCTGTAAGATGCTACATGGCGAATTTTGAGGGGTTTTGGCAAATTAGACCATTACAACTGAATGAATAAAGCTTTCCCTCACTACCAATCACTGCTGTCCCTGCAGCCAATTTCTCTTTGACATAATGACTAGCTAACAACATGCTTGATTAGGGACCTCCTGGCCCAGATGGGTAAAAAAGAAAACTAGGGGTAAACTGCTGTGATGAATTAATTAATTCTGCAATAACCCTCCCAAGTTTTGGAGTAGTTTCTATTTTAGAGTGAAACATGAAATCATTGAGATTTAGGTAGTAAGAGTCCATAAAAAACAACTGGAGTTCTATTATGCAGTACAAATAAGTGTTACTGTTTCCTTTGGAAAAAAAAGGTCTAATCTGTAGGGAAATTAACCTCTTGGAGGCATGTCAATATTTTTACAGCATATACTGTTTAAGATTTGCTTGTGTATTATGTATAGCATGGAGAGTTAATTTTCCTATAAGTCGTAATTCATAGGACAAACAATGTAAGGGATATTAATGGAAAGATATCAACAAGGTTATTTCCTTTTTGTGACTTTCTGCAGAGTTAAATAATGAGTGAAACTCTCAATTCAGCAAATAAGTTAGCTGGAACTATTCTGTCATTGCAGAATTGAATACTGAAGCTTCCCTAATTGTGATACTTGCAGATCCTATGCTTCAGCAAACTAATGTTACTTAATTTTATTTCTCCTTTCGATTTATGCACAATGGATGTAAACACCAAGAGTTTTGAAGAGGCATCTGGCTTTTTTGACAGATCATGACTACAGAATTTAGCAGTTTATATGGATTTTCCCCTATTAATTTCAGGACTAGATTCCAGTTTTATGAACTACTTAATAAACTATTTTGATGAAAAGCATATTCAGCGCTTTACCAGCATTCTCTTGCTCTTCTGATTGGAAGTAATGCAGTAATAGAAATGTTTCCTTTTCACTTTCCCAAGTTCCACATAGACATGTTTTGAAGACAAATTAGCTAAAGGTTATTGCTGCATGAGAACTGCAGATGTTCTGCAGATGCTGAGTGTTCCTGCTTTTCATTGGCCCTCAATCATTCTCATTCAGAAATAAAACCTCTCTGACTATGTCATAGCTTTCATTGGTACAGCTTAATTTTGTGGGCTTCTCTTCCAATATGCTTATAACACATTTTGCCTTGGATGGGGAAAAGAAGAAGTATTTCAACAACTTTTATGTTGCATCAGCTTGAAATTAAGACATTGGACTAATCTATAATACCAGATTAGGCTTCCTTCCTATCTGAATACAGACACGGTGACTAATGTAGCCAACTCCCCTTCAGAAGGGCTTTGGAAAATGCTGTTGTCCCCATTTCAGAGATAAGAAAGTGGAAGCAGAAGAGTCAAGAGTTTAATCAAGCCCTCACACCAGCTGGTGACCTATGTTAGGCAGGGTTAGAACCAGACAGTGTTTGCATGAGACTCTTGCAACAGAACTGGTACCGATTGCATAAGCAGATGGTAACCCATGCAGCAGGCTGTTTCCAAAATAATACATTTCAGTTCAGTTGCAATTGATTTAACTAGATTTAAATGAAACCAAAACAGTCCTATTGTCAGTAAAAACACAGTTTATTCAGATCAATTTACTAGATGCAGACGGGTTGGACAGAAAATGTTGATACTACACAGGAGAGGTAGAAGAGGAAATTGAGTTTAAAATGAAGCTCCCGCCATCCCCTCCCCCCCACAACCTGCCACACTCTCAGTGCATAAGAATAGTTAATTAGGACAAGTCAAAACACAAGTAATCCAAGCTTGACAGCCTTGCTTACAGAGGCCAAATAGATTTTTAACACAGTGAGTGAATTGAAGCATAAAGTAACACTGCATACTACATTCTCTCCCATTTATAGCCGTGCATTAAAATATGTGTCAGGTGAAGAAATTTACAAAAAGCTACTTGTTTAGAACACTCTAAAAACTGTTCAGTTTCTTAGGCACTAGGAGGAAAATGTCATAGACTTTTGGTTTCACAAGCACTTTTGTATTTCATCCCCAAATTTCAATACAACTTTAAAGATCTTGTTTCTCTGAAGACATGCTAGAAGCTGCTGCCCGAAGCATGCTAGTAGCATCACACACCTCATTTCCTATTTAACAACCTATCTTAAAGAGAAATGGGTGCTAAGAAAACCCCAAAATAAACAAACAAAACCCAGCAGGTCTGTGTAAAACAATCTTACTTGTTTGACAATTCAGTGAGCTTACACATGTTAGAAAAAAAATCTTGCCTGTCCAAACAGCATCAAATAAAAAAAAAAAAACCAAAAGTGATGAGATTTGGGTGGAGCAGAGTACTACTTGTAATAACAATTTTAATCAGGTAGACTTTTGAACTACAGAACAGGAACAAGAAAAAGACAGACTGTTGGCTATTAACTCTTGAGGGCTGTACCTTCACTAAGCCAATTTGCTAAGCCAACCAACCAACCAGGTTTCCAGGGTCAACCAAAAACTTTACATAATCTCAACCACACCAGTCTATCTCCTTATATCATTTCTGTATCAGGCAGCAGGAGGAGGCAAGGCAAGGCATGCTTCCAATGTCAACAGGGACAGGATGCTTTGTATGAATAGCAAGGCTTATGTTAAGGGGTCTAACAAGGGCAAAAAGCCTGCCACAGAAGGGCTCTTAGCTTTGAGATTTCTGTTATTATGCTTTTAGCTTTATCCAGGGCTTAACCTGAAATAAAACGTTTTGATGTTACTTACTATAAAGCTCTTCAACACTACATTAACTCCAGACTGATCTTTGAGGAGGACTGGGGAAAGAGTGGAGGCTGCTCTGAAGAAATGTTTTCAAACACAGAGATCTGGTGGCACAGTTAGGGCAGGCTAGAAACAAGTGTGATCGGTAACTGAGATAACAGACTAGGAAACAGTCTGACCTAGACACTCTCAGACCTGTAATAGCTTGGTTTGCCTAGTCTATTTCTGCTGCTGGGTGAGTGAATTAGACTGGCAATAACATCCGTTTGCTGCTAAGAGCTGGCTGTGCATTAGAGTATTTCTTAAACCCAGTTGTGTCAGCATACATACAACTCCCTTTTTTTTTTTCCCAAGAATTGCATAATATTAAAAACCACACAAACATGCACAGGAACACGATCTTTTGCTATTTTAATACATTCAGCACTATACTAATAAGTACACAGAAGGGGCTTTCTTAGCAAGGGAGCTTCTAACCACTAACTGACACAAAGTAGAACTGCTTCAATATTTGTCCAATAATCTTTTCAGTCCTGCACCACATCTAGTTCCTGGTCAAACCCCATGGGTAAACTAGAAATTGCATATATCCTGTAGAAATGTTTTTAAGTGAAAACGTAAGCTGAAAAATCTTTCCACTTCAAGACTACCAAACCACGCACACTTTCAGATTCACAAAATTTCCCGTACATTTGCAGGTTTCCCCTGAACAGCTAACACAAGACAAATTGCAGGCAAAGAGTAATGTACAACACTGATGTGTGGCAGGTAATTAACAGACTTTGTGCCCCATCACTTCTCAACCCTCCCATCCCTGAGGATGTATGAAAGCCAAACCACTTGGTCATCTTCTTGCTACTGTATTAAAGGCAAGAGGGATCAATTGGCAGAAACACCATAGTTATTGCCTTCTGTTACTCTTTTCCCTCCTAGCCCAGATTTCCTGCAACTGACATCTGAGTGTTCAGCAGCATCTACTACCTTCTCAGCAGCTGAGACAGAGGAAGCACTCCTACATTTCAAAGTAGAGAACCCTCAAGCTTAAAAGCTGCTCCTACAGGATGTTAAGGGAGCCAACAAAACCACAGAAAAGCTGCAGTTACCCCAAATAAGTGAGATGGTTTATCTAAGAAGCACAGAATTCAGCTGAAAGCACCTTGTCAATGTCTAGTGTGAAACTACTTTATGACAGCGCTTCTCCACTCGGAGACAAGAAGCAGTCAGCTGTGAGGACATCTGTCCAATAACCAAATGTCTAATTGTAGCAGAGCTGAACAAGCATTATTAAAACATGCAAAGAAAGCCAAGGCACTCCTCAGAGTTTGACCTATATTTACTTCCCCTAAATATAAGATAAAGATATCTATTCTTATTTCATTAATCAAGTTGACAGCTTTAGGACCTTGCAGAGATTATGTAATAACTTCATGAAAAAGCACTGTTATCCTATAGTGACAATCCACTTAAAACACTACCTGAACATCTAGTATTACTGTAACAAATGACACTGAGACACAACAAAGATGACTACCAGGTTTGCTGCTAAACAGAAGCAACTTCAAAATGTTTTGCTCTCTCTCCCTTCCCTTGCCTTCCACCTGAAAAGCCATAAAAGAGTTGGAAGCGGGAAGTCGTATTTTAAAGGGGCAATTGATAGTGACACAGGTGAAAAATTTTCAGAGTGCACTGATAAAAATAAGAAAGAGCGAAGCATAAACTCCAGTGCCCTTCAAAAACCCTTGTGCCAACAAGGCAAGTGTTGATTGCCCTCTGGTCATTCTGCAGTCACGTACACACTACTTAAGACAGGCCTGAAGCCTTAACTGGCAAGTTATCATAGATCAACTATTTGACTTGATTTTAACATATTTGCATTACAGTCTGTAGGTGGTTAACAGCAACTATAAGAGCTGAGCATGTGGTAGGTTGAGCGCTCCAGCCAGACTACTGCAAGAGAGGTTAAGGGAGAAGTGAGCTGGATTAGACCCCTTCTCTTTGTTCAGCTGCTTGGCTCCAAACACCTCTCCTGTTTCTTTGGTGCCTGGAGGAGACTCATCAATCTCACGTCCATTACAGCCAGAACTAACCTACTTACAAACCTCTGTTTCTCTAGTGAGGGACCAAACATGATTCTTGAGCAACTTTCCTCCAAAGCTTTTTTACTCCTTTGGAGTAGGCAGGAAGTAGCAAAGAGGAGCAGCAATACGAGCATTTGGAGGTCACACAGAGAAGCCATCACTGATAATTTGATATTTTAGCCAGACCACCAAAAATGCTGTATCATATCTGACTATGCTTTCTACATCAGGACCTTCACAACCCTTTGCAGAATTATTTTCAAGTTCCATCAGCTATTACTCACTTGCTGCCATTATCTGACAATCTTATGACTTATTTTACAGTCCAAATGAATGTTAACTGTCACTGTTGTTAGGAAGTATCAGAATTCAGAGACTTGTGATAGGTCCAGCTTGGGACATTTTTGCATCTCTTGCAACCTCAAAGAGACACACAGCTCTGGGTTTTGTTTTTCAGCAGCTGGAAACTGCTTGCACAGTATTTGCAAGATGCCGACACAGAACAAAGTCAATTTAGTATTTGCCAGTTTGCTCAAATGCAAACTGTGTCTACCTTCTCATGAAGGCAGAGATATATTCCTACAGACTGGTTGATCTGTAGCAATCGATCCCACAACAGAGGTTATTAAAAAAAAAACCATCCATCATAAGAAACACTACAGAAACACATCCCATTATTTCCTACTTCCTTTTTATCACTCACATTTCTTTCTCTTAAGAAAATCAGTATATGAGGGTTGATTTTAAAACATTTCAGAAGCTATTTTGCACCCAAGAGTGCAAAATGTGTCTTTGATCCACTTGAATTCACACAACACAATGCAGGGGGAAAAAAATAAAAAAGAAAGAATAACTTCCTTACTGACTTGACTGTAAATAGAGCTACTAGGGCCATACATGCCTAGGAAAAATCTCCCCTGCGTACAATTCAAGTGTTGGTAAGTCTGTAACTAACAGAGTAAGATCTAAAAACTCCAATATAAAGACATGATAACATTAGATGGGAGGACGTAGAAAACAAACAGCCAGCCTGAAGTTCCCTGCTAAAGAACCTGGTGTTTTAAAGAAAAGATCTAGTAATGCTAGAAACAGCAGTGCTGATGAGGGACCTGACAGAATCAAGACAGAAAATAAAGGAAGACAAAGCTCCTTCAAGGCCAAGGCATCCCCTCAGCAGATAGAGCTAGCAAAAATGCAGAGTACATATTGCATGCTTATTTTAAAAGTTCAATCTGCCTCAAAGTGTGGCTGTCTCCTGAGGAGGTCTGTAGCACCACAGGTGCTTCAGGTGTGACCACAAGTGGGATTTTAATTTAACTGAAGAGTGCAACTCTTCCACTTGTCCTGTTACCACATTCTGTTACATGCTACAGAGCAGACCCAGTCTGTGATCTGAGCTCAGCTGGGACTGAACAAAGCCCAAAGACAGACTACTACTCCAACCTACACCAGGAAGAAATTTAACTACACCTTCATGTGCATTCAATCCAGAGAATCACACAAGTGCCAGGACAAAATAAAACCTCTGCAAATCACAGGCACGTTGATCAGCAGATCCACAGCACCAAAGTGCAAAAGCATTCTCCTTTGCTCCCCAACTCATCAGATTATTTACTGCCATTTGTGATCCAGTTTATTTCTGGGTTATCTGTTACTATGTTGACATCTACTTGCACTACCAGCAAGGAATACAACGGTTCTGAAAGTCAACAGCATTCAGAAAAAAGCGAAACAATTCATTGTGTTTAATCAGCATTAACAGCAAAAACCGTAATTTGTTTTTAAAAAGGAAATCTTTTTAAAAACAAAATCATCATTACACTGTATCTTCACTGGCTACAGAAGGTATTTTGCAAAAACCATATAAAAACACTATGAACCAAAGCACAGAATAAGCTGTTGATAACTTGCAAAACTACTTGCATGCCATAGTCTCTAGAGCAGAACTTGCCAGAAACACACCTAGTAGCAGAAGGTAACATGTAAGGTAACACAAACATTTAGTTCTAAGGTAACAGAAGGACAGCATAGTAGGAACACTCAAGGATCAAATTCATAACAGGAAAAAGGAAAAGCCCACAGGAGAAAAATTCTAACTTCTGATCGATTGCTATTGCTCCATCAGCAGAGTTGCAGTGTATGCACTATCAGTTTTGTTTAACTATAGTCCAAGAAAGTTCAAACAATTTAATGGTTAAACAGGGAAAAAAGAAAAAAAAAAAAAAACTACAACAGAAAAGCATGCCTGCTTGCATTTGGTTTTATGTGTAGAAACACACAGAGAAAAGCTGTGGGGCAACACAGCTGGACATCAGGAGGAATTTCTTGGCAAAAAGGGTTGTTAAGCATTGGAATGGACTGCCCAGGAAGGTGGTGGAGTCATCATCCCTGGAGGCGTTCAAGAAATAACTGAACATGGCACTTAGTGCCAGGGTCCAACTCACAAGTTGGTGTTTGGTCAAACGTTGGACTCTGTGATCTCACAGGTCATTTCCAACCTGAATGATTCTGTGCTGCCTGTCCTCAATTCTTTTCTAATGCTGCAGTGGCAATATCCATAACTCACACTCTGAGGCATCTTAGTCAGCCATGGACAGTGGTCCTACATTTTCATCTCAAGTTATACCTGCTGAATTTGGAGGATGCATAATTAAAGATACAAAAATTTAAAAATCTAGGAATACCTATTTCACAAGTATAAGCCTTAATTTACACTGTCAGGTTTTTATATGAAAGGTATTAGAAATAGTCAACAAACTTTGTTTCATTGGCAGTCACTTGTCCTTCTCTGAAAGATGCTCAGGTTTACTTTGTTCAGCTGATGAAAAAGGCTTAGCCTTGAAAGAGGGAAGTCAACTGGTATTCCAGATAATTAATTCAGTCCCCAATTTATCCATCCCACCTTCAATATCTCCAATGGAAGGGATCAGGAAGGTAAAGACCAAACAAACCCAAGTAAGCCTAAATCTCATTTATGCATCTCCTGAAGAGCACAAAAAGGTGAAAATATTATGAAAAAGATGCCCCTATTAACTTTAAACTGAAAACCAAATCACTCTACAAAGCCTAAGCAAGTCATTATCTCTGTTCGTCATTATCTCTAAACAAAGCATTGAAAACCAAGTTCAAGTTTTTAAGAAAACTAGTTTGCAGACTCTCTCAAAAGTATTGTACATAGATTTAAACCTCAGGGTAGGAGCTTGAAAGTAAAGGAATGTGGGAAACAATGTTCGGAATCAGAGAATATTCTTAAATTTTCATAACTTAAGATAAATTCCAAGAATATTCAAATCTAGAGGCAAGCTTCACCATCTTCAAACACAAGTCAAAATGGTGGAAATGCACCTGTAGATATTTGTGAAAAGTGAAGACACTTTAAAAAACAGGGGAGAAACTACTATTAATCCACTTAACTGGTATTTCCTTTAGCATAAACCATGTGCCATGTATATTCCAGCAGCTATCCTTAAAAGTCTTCTAAAATGTTTGCTCACAGCACTGGGCTTTAAGTCTAAACATTTAGGTTTCTAAAGTTATATCTCAGGCCTGTTTAGAGTCTTGTACGCTTTTCAAATGAAGACGTCAACTATTTGTTCTCATACTCCGTATGTTTGCCTGCTTCCCCTAAACATAGGCAGCAGTTTCTCTTTTCATTTTATTGCTGTTTTGAAAGTATCATTTTTCACTCATCTGCAAATGATTCCCTTTCTTTTCACTAGCCCTGATGTTTATCAATGGGAAGCATATCATTTTCCAGTGACTCTGGTGGGCAAGTAAAAGATTTCCCAGTAAATAAGACGCAGCCCAGGGCAGGCAAACCTTTGCTCATGTGAATAGACACGAGGGTCAAGAGGGCACCTCCTTGCATGAATAGCTCCTTTATCATTAAGCTGATGTTTCACAACCATGATGGAGCAATAAAGAGTAAAAGTAAGGAACTGGAAAAGAGGGGAATTACTGAATCACCTTATATTTGGTTGATTTTTCCAAACCCTCTCCTACAGCAGGGTAGATAACGGTGTCATCACTGGATCCCTGCTTTGCTGCCTTTCCTAAAGAGTCCCAGGACTTTGGGCCACTGAAACAAGTGGCAATGACAAGCCATAGACTTGTATCAACAGACAAAGCTGTTACACTGCTTTTAAGATTCTACAATGATGATAAATATGGTATAGTGACATTAACACTAACAATGTTAATTCCTGCATATATTCCAAAGAGTTATGAGACATTTCTCTTCCAAAGTAATTGTACATAGAGATGGGAGATTACAGCTCCTTGTGTCAATACACAGTTGTGGTTAAGGGTCTTTGGAAGCTTGAACAATGTGGTTTCTCAGCCACACTTACATTTGAGCAATCAGCTCTACCCAGAAGAACATGGACAGGCAGAAACCAGCCTATACACTGTCCAGGGTAAGTCACCTTTAAAATCAGGGTCTATGTAGCATTATTCTAAGAAGTGTTTAAGTATTTTCTTTACCTCTTACAGTTATGATATGATAATTACTATTATGAGAGTAATATGGTACTCTCAAGACTCAAAAGCAAAAGGATTATTCACACAAGAGACTCTTAAAAGTTGCTTTTAAGCAAGTTTATTTTTAGGCATTTCTCAGGATGGAGGAAAAAGGCTTTTTCTTTTTAGCATATCCTACAATACTCAGCTTGTAAATTTCTACAAGCGTTTTAAACAGATTTCAATAAACATTTATTGTGGTGTATTTCTACTGTAACACACTGTGAAATTTTTATTACAGAAAATAAACTTTAGAGACAGCATTTGACCAATACAGCCCACTTAATAATCAGCTGAAATGTTGGTACAGGGATAGTGGTCTGTACATGAGCTGAGAATCTGTGCTGATAACCTACTTGTCTTTTCAAGCTTTTTCAAGGTACAGATCTAGCTCTGTAGTCATTCCACACAGTTTCCATTGCACTTACAGCTAGCATTAGGCTCAAAGGAACACATGAGCTAACCTGGGTGGGGAACAAGGGCAGCAGAGAGACCGGTCTCTGAATAAGTCAGTCCTTGTCACCTTTCAGGCTGCTTCTGGAAACAAAATTGGTATTGTTAGTTCAACCTGAACATTTCTTGGCATCCTTTCATTTTACCAACACTCATTTCAAACTCTACAGTTGGTGATATTTGCTGAAGAACTTTATCCAGTATGTTTTAAATGGGGGTCTTAAATAGAAAATCAGAGAAGTAACAGCAGAGCTCAACATGGTTCTGTAAAGTCATGAGTATCAGTGGGGACCAAAAACAGAGTGAAAGAAAAGGCTTCAAGATGAAATCACTTTTTTTAAAAGAGACAACAGCAGGAAAATTAGTTAAACCACGCAAAATCCCAGGAACAAGTTTAGGGAGTCCATGGAAGAAGCTAGAGGAAGAGGATCAGAGGAACAAGACAGAAGTGGGGATGAGGATGAGTGGGGCGGTGTTAAAAGGCCATTTTTCAAATCAACAACACTCTGGATTTATTACAAGAGAATAAATTTGGAGGTTTAATAAGAGAAGAGGATGATCAGGATTTCTGAAAGAGATGCTAGCAATGCTTTAAAGATTCGTCAGAACCCAACAGAAGCAGCACTGAGTGGCTGAGAAATGACAACTACAAAGACTATTTCTGATATACTTTACAGCTTATTCAGGGCATCCTGATGTCCTTATACGATTTCCCCCATCACAGTTAGCTTCAGCTAGATTAGATTTCACCCTGCCATGTCCCCTGTCAGATGTGACACACTCCTCTCTTTCCCATCACTTCTCACAGAAGAAGAATATGAACAGGCACAAAACTACACGTCTAGAAGAAAGCAGGCAGTAAAGTTTGCAGTTACCAATAAAAGTGAAATAAAGGCATTTACATTTGAGCTAACCTGATGACTTAAGATGACAATAGAATATCTATGTGGGATCACCAGATCAGCAAGACTGGACATGGAAAGTAGGATATGATGCGAAGAAGTGCAGAGGGAAACCTCAAACCATGTATGAGACTATCACCAGGGGCTAATGCATTGAAGAGGGAAAGCCCTCCACATTTTTTTTCCACTGTCATCTCGTATTTTAAGAAAAAAAACCCCAAACCCAAAAAAAACCCAACTTTCAGCTGCTTCAGGATTCATTGTGATACGCATCATGGGAGAAAACAAACATAAAACCCCCTAATGATTCCCTCATACCAACATAATTTTCATGCTAAATTGAGGCACAGTGTAGACTCTGCATTATGTCTGCAGCAGGTTAAGCATGCCAGGAAGATCCCAATCTAAATAAGGTTTTTTTCTTGAGGACATTGAAACAGGTTTGGGATATAATCTTGAATAAGATTTCATTAAGACTCCAGAACAGCAAAAACATACTGCAAACACATAGCATGTCTTTCATTTTCCAACATCTCTTTATAGTTCCATCCACCTGTTCCGCTAAATACCACAAAGACACTTAACAGGGCACTAAGATGGTAACAATAAGGACACTGCCACCAGAAAGCTCTGCTATCTGAAGCAGACAGAAGGAAGCCACCAACTGAACAAAGGGAACTTGAACCATAAACTTTTAGGATAAAGAACTTATACCCTTCTAAGCTTGCACAGTATCGATTAAATCAAGAAAACTAATGAGCCACTTTGCCATTCTTCTGCATTTGAGCATTTTAATAGACTTGAAGTGAATTTGAAAATAAAATAGTTTTTAAAAAATCCAAAACATAATGAACAGAAGGTCTACTCAGTATAAACATTTCTGAAATAAAAGTTCCAAATGGCTCATTCTCACCACTGGAGCCCCACATATCTGGGCAGCTTGTGTTTCATAGTTCACTATTGCTTAGCACGACATTTTAACATTCTGCATCCATAAGGCACTAAGTAAGTTTATATTGCTCTCGGATTTAATACACGCTTATCGATTAATAATTAGTTTTGAAGAGGCATTCTGCCAGATGAGCGAGACAGGACGATTACCTACTCCTTCTGCCTTGGAAAAAAGTCAGTCTCCTGGAGTATAACAGCGCAAGAGTTGCGAGCATCCCTCCGTGCGAGCCGTGCACCCTTTCCCCCAATTACCCCGACTGACCTCCGGGACCCCCAGGCTCCTCTCCAGCATTCAGTAAGGGAAGAAATATAAAAAGAGTAAGGGAAGAAAATCAGACCAAACACAAGAGGATCGAGACACTTGGCTTCACCTTCCCTTCTTAACACAACATCTTTTGAGGCAGAAGGAGCCACCCTGGGCGCTAAAACAAGAGCCGCATTCACGGCCGCAGGGTTGAGCAGCGGGCGGGAGCACACTCCGGGCGGGCGGCACCTCCGGGCCGGCCAGCTAGCGCTGAAATCAACCCCCAGCTCCTTTAGCACTCAGAGGGAAAGAGAAGGCAACGCAGGCCCATTGAAAGGCTCTATCATTAAGTAGTTAGGAACGATTAAGAGGTTCTCCTGCGCTCCCGCTCGAGGGACAGTTTTTCGGCACCGGGCTTTGTGAAGGCACAGACACGGTCGGGCTGTGCCGGGTCCCGGCTGGTTCCTCAGCCCGCCCGCCCACGGGCCCGGGGTTTTCCGCTCCAGGGCGCCCGGCAGCACCTGCTGCTGCTGCTGCTGCTGCCGCCGGCACCCCCCGCCCCGGCCCCAGCCCCGGCGTCGCCCGCTTACCTGCAGGATCCTGTCCAGCCCCTCTTGGCCCAGGCAAGGGAACTGCTTGAGCAGCTCCGTCTTCTGCCGCTTATAGTTGTCGGTAGCCGAGCGCCAGTGGGGCTCCTCCAGCACCTCGAAGATCGCCGCCCCAATGGACAGGTAGAAGATGATGGCCGAGGTCAGCAAGGGGCCCCTGTCCACCATGGTGCCGGCCGTAGGCAAGGAGGGCGGGCGGGCGGAGCGCGGCGGGTGGGCGAGCCGGGGCGGGTGCCCCGCGCTGCGGCCGTGGGTGCCCAAAGCCGCCCTGTTCTTC
>VWYO01012256.1:707840-776587 GCA_013400275.1 Rhadina sibilatrix | reverse complement strand
GTCCCCGCGGGGCGAGAGGGCGGCGATGGGGTCCGGCCATCGCCATCGCCATCGCCCGCCCCCGAGGGGCCGCCTGGGGGAAGGGGAGCGGGGCCGCGACCTCCATTCTCGCCGCCCTGCCTGCCGGGAGCCGGTGTGGGGCCGAGAGGGCAGCCCGGCCCCGGCCTCTTTCCCCGGAGCGCGGCTGGTCCCTGCGCCCGCAGCCGTCCGTGCGTTCCTCTCCGCGTTTTCCCCGAAGTCAGGGTAAGTCGGGGTAGCGTCGCTCAATTTTATTTTACTTGTGGTGTTTTACTTTGTTTTACTTCTACTCATGCCGGCAGGTTCAGCGGAATTCCTCGCTTTCGACGCCGGGAGGTTGTGAAACGAGGTCTGTCGCTTTGCTGGATGCGTGGAAGCGTGGGGAGAAGGTGAACAGGAGCTCTGAGGAGAAAAAAAAAAGGTGTCCGTCCGCAGAATTCACCCCTTCCCTGAGACGTCCACACGTGGGCATTACAGATCATTAGGAGCAGAAACTGCATCTGCATTTCTTTCATGCCTTTGGTGCCTTCAATAAATACCGCTCTGTGTGCTGTCTGTGAGTTCGGGAGGGAGGGAGAGACCGGGTAGCGATTGTCCGTAAGATGCTCCAAACATCTTTCAGGCTGAAGCTCTCACTTTTTGTGAAGCCTTCTCCAGGAGCCGCTTACAGCCACACGCAAACCCTTGCCCCTCCGTGTTCGAGTGGGGCTGGCAATGGGGTTAAATGGGTACGGGAGAGATAATAGCCATGTGTTATGCACACTTGCAAAATGCTTCTGGTGTGGATACGGTTCATCTTACGAATACTATTTTTGTGGGGTAGCTTGTTTTCTACCTCCTCCAGCCCTCACAACAGGAAGTAAACACTCAAGAAGTAGAGTAGTTCATATCAACTGCATCAACACTAAGAGGTTTGGGGTGTATAGGTACTCAGTTGGAGTACACAAACTAAAAGGCTAAGATAAACTCGTGCAGACATAGTTGAAATGGGAGGAGGGGGAATGGAGGAGAATGGCAAAGACAAAGGAGAGAGGTAGAAAATAAGAGAGTATGAGAAAACAAAAAGGAGAGCACACATAAGGCATGGAGGAACATGCATTGCCTAGAAGGTATACGGAGGTACCTGTAATAAAACTTTGAATCATGCCCAATGGATGCTCGCGTGAGATTGCCCCCAGGAAATCACATGGTCCTTAAGCAGTCCTTCCTACTCATGTATACAGTGCTCAATAAAAATACATCTGCAAGAGGTTCCTAGCAGCCTGAAAGCAGGACTGGAGAAACCACAAAATCCACAAGCACATTAAGTGATCAGTCTTTGCATGGGATTTCCCAGTTATTTAAAGGAAACATTAAAAAGAAAAAGGGTTTTTCAAACTGTGGTAGTTAAATTATATATACTAGAGGAAATAGCAAGAAAATATCATAATAAACACTTTTTAAATGTCATAAACTATACTAATCTTTACTATGCTAATCTTTTTCATTAAGGTAAAGATGGGGGATGCTTCATGAAGTTTAAAGGCTGTAATTTCCTTTTAATTAAAAAGAAAATAAGAATTTCATGATGCACAATTACCACATGAAAATTACTCCCAGGTGTTATCACTTGGCCCAAGACCTTTGCAAAACTTGAAAAGCCATCGGCCAAATAATAATGTGAGCATCTTACTTGCTGATTTAAAAGCAAGGTTAAAAATTGTATATAAGTACTTATGGCAAGTAACTGAAAGTGTTGAAGAACTTTCAGTAGGCAAATTATAATTTTCCTTTTGGTACTCTTGCACCTTCCTCTGAGTCACCTGCAAGTGGTTAGGTTATTCTGACAGCAGCAGCAGTAGCCTGACACGTTACAGCAATGCTGCACTTGTGTGTTCCTGACCCTGAACATCTGTGCTTTGTAACTGGAAGGTATTTGATTAAATTTTGAAACTGTACTCTTCTCCATCTGTCTTTAAGTCTCTAAAGGCCCATTTATACATTGAAACAGTATCTTAAAGGCACAAGGAATGACACGAATGACCCTCAATCCACTGCTGTTACAGAGCACAAAACAAGAGCAAAAACACTTTCAGGCATTTTACAGAAAGTTTGTGATTTTGATTCAGCATTTCTACTTTTCATTCTAAACTCCCAATCACTGATTGCATAATTAGTACTCTCAGTAACTGAGTCAGTCGGTATTTAAAAACAAACAAACCTGTAAATCACATACCATTTTTCCCGGTGTTGAAATGCTATTGCACTTGTTAGACTGTCTCCTTGTGTTTCTCTGGGTTTAAAAGAGGTGAGCCTGCTACGGAGCAACATCCAAAAGAATAGTTTATTCCCCAAGGAACCCTAGCCAACTATTCCTGCAAGTAGAGGTGATCCACTGAGTATCAACAAACTTCAGGTACTTAGATACTTCACTTTGATTCCATTGTCTTTTGCAGAACAAATTACAAGGTATACTTTCATGCTGCTGTCCAAGTGGTGTGGCAAGAAGGAATGTTTTGTGTAGCCGGCCTCTCTTTGCACCTCCTGATCTAATGTGCTTCGCCTGACCTCAGAAAAGATCCCATATCCTTTTATTCATGGCCCTTTTCTCCTCTTTGTTTCCCTTGGATTAAACAGTGCCCCTATTGTCAACCCACAGCACCTGCCACATAGGCCCCAGAGCTTTTCATGCTAGCTAAGTTAATCAAAAGGCTGGGTTTATTCACTCACAGGCTTTTAAATCTCATTAAAAAAATCAAGGGACAAACAGCAGAAAGCACTGTGGTGAGCAGTACCACGAGTATCAATCATTTGTATTATTTGCATAGGACGTTATTTCAGGCTGTCCAGTCCAGGAAAGGAAAGGAAATCTCTTTCATCCAAGCTGTATGTCTAAGACACATTTGCTGTACAGATGTTTCCTAGGACAGCCTGGAATGAATGAACAAATGTCAGAAAATGTTTTAGATGGAGCAAGTAAAAGACATTATTTGGGCAAAAGAAACCTGTCATACAGTGGCAAAGACTGCATGTTATAGTGAGTATGAACTATGGGCCTCTCCTCAAGCCTCTGCCATTTTTTTGCTTAGAAGTCTGGTTTTGGCTGGTTGATGGCTGTTCTCAATGCCTGTCAACTCTACATCTTTCATTTTTTAATTGTTTGTTGGGGTTTTTTTTGGGGGGGGGGGGTTGGGGGGGGGTTTTAACTTTTTGACTTTTTTTTTAACTGTTGAAATTTAGACACCTCCAACATTGCCTTCAAGTGTTATGCATCCAGCCATAACTAAGTTGAGTGGTGCACTGTCATGACTATCGTGAGCAGTTTTGCTTCTTTGATTCAGTCCAATGCACACGGAGAGGGTAAGGATGGTCTGCAGATGATGCAGAATTTTATATGAGGCATTTGCAGAAGGTTCTGAAATTCTCCCTGGGATTGTTCATACCTTTTGGCTTAAGTATTTATAAAAGCACATTTTGTGCTCTGAATGTACAGTAACACATAGTAAATCATAATAAAAATAATAAAAACCTTTACCAAAACAACCTGCATACCACTGCAACAGACTTCTTCACCCATGGACAGATAATGAGTGAACAAACACCACATGACAGATGTTAGTCATGCTGCTTAATGAATAACTGGTGATGAGTACAATACCTGTGTGGAATGGCTGTAATATGTTCAAGGAAAAATATGCATTAGGATCATCTGTTTTTCACTGAGGAAGCTGCAGTGCTCAAGAGAAATGTCTTCATCAGGAAGAAGCCTAAGTATTTCAACAGTTTTTCTGCATCTGTTTCCTTGACTGCCTTGTTCCTCAGCCATCCATAGCAGTCACTGGATGATGAAACATTTTTCCTTCAAAATATTTTAAAAAGAAATACTCTGGCCTTCTCTTTCTGTTCCACCATGACCTCACTGGTAGTGCCAGAAGCTTTATGGCAGTCCTTCATGCTGACATTCATGTCAATGATCTAAGCATTTCAGAATACAGCTCTACAAAAAAAGACCGACTCGTGCAATGTCAGTCCTGGACTGGCTTTTACCACCATGATACCCAGAGGACATTACTCTTCTAGATAATATGCTCAAGGATAGCTGAGCACCATGGTAACAGAGTCAGTGCATATGCAACAATCTGTTATTTTGTTACATAAAACATCACTGTCAAGTCTTACTTTTGTGTCATTAGGAAGGAATTAAATTTTATTTGTGTATAGTAATATGGATGAATGTTTGCACGTCGTCCTGAGACTTGTTCCCCAAATCAGTTTAATTTAACTTCTATCAATCTGGTGTCATGCAGTGCATACCTTCCCCAGTGTTACTGCCTGAATGTGACAGTGCTGGATTACAGAGGGAATTCAAGGAGCTGTGAGCCTCCCCCGTCTGTCTCCCAGCTGGGTTGCACAGCTGCGTGTCTGTGTGCCAGGTTGTGCAATGAAGGGCCTTGGGCAGTGACTGGGAAGTGACTGGGCAGCTCCCAAATCCAAACTGGGCTCCCTTCCATGCACGGTGTGTAGCACTCACGTTTTGTTAGTCAACATGCTGGAAGAGCTGTTCCCACCTAACTCTTCCTGTAACAGAAAAAAAGTTAGCCCATTAATTTTGGCAGTGGGAAAGCAGAGGGAAGGTTGATGACTTTTTTTTTTTTTTTTTCTCCCTCTTGGGTGAATAGAGCCTCGTGGATAACAAATGAAGACAGCTATACACCAAAAAAACATTGAAAAGGATCATATTTTTATCATCTGTTCTCCTGTTCCAAACCCTGCAGCAACAGCCTGTGAGGTTAGCTTGGGTCTTATTTAGGGAAAGAAAAGATTGAATAAGTAAGTGAGAGAGTTGGCTACATGCAGCTAAAGGAGTATGGATTTTTTAAGATTTTTGTTTCCTATGGACATGAGTTGTTTTTGTGCTTGGTGTCCTGGAATGAAAGAAGGGTCACGGCCCGTGAGGTCTCTCTGCATGTGCCTCTGCGCTCTGTGTTTAAAGGAGTTTTGGAAGAAGACAAGAGTTCCTGGCATAGTCAATCTCCACAGCCCCTTAGCCTGTCACATGGCTCTTTGTGATCCCTCCTCCATCACACATGGTATTGGGAAAGAAGGCAGCAAAGGCTGAGCACTAACACCCACAGCTGTTCTGCAAGTGAAGGGCTTGCAAAGCTCTAAGTGGCTTTTAACTTATGCTTTGTACTCTCCTAGACCATCATCAAGAGAGGTGTTAAGAGAGATTGGAGAAACTTGGATTTCAGTGTTACTGCCTTCCAGTGGTGCCCCCCACATGCCAAAACTCAATGTAAAAGTAGCAAGCAAACCCAAGTGACTTGCAGATAGGACTCTTGGGAGGTAACTTGGCACAAAAGTGACCGGATTAGAGCATCAGATAGAAGTCCACCTGGTCTGGTGCTTTGGTCAACAGGAGGACTGTTGTCATTGCTCTAAGTGTAGAAGCTTCCTGCAAGTCCTAACTTCCAGGTCTCATGGCGAGCACCATGCTCTTGGCTCAGTGACTTTGTAGGCATGTGTGTGTGCATGGTCACAGTCAATTGCAAGATAACCCATGACTGAGGTGGAAAAGTAAGTCAGATGCTGGATATATTCCCCCCTGTTGTGTAGCACCTCAGCAGTGCTCTGTGCATCATTCTGTCTCACAACTGGAACACAGTCCAGGAATGTGAAAAAGCAGTGAGTGAATGGAAGCAGACTCAAATTGCCCATGTTGCTGCTCTCCTTTGGGAGCTCATGGGGAAGTCCTGGTAACTCGGGTCAGACTTGCAATGGTGCCAACAATGGGGTGTGGAGGAGGCCTCACAGGAAGCAGAGTTGAGGGAAGGCACAGAGTATAAGAATAGACAACTCCTAATTATACCTGTGCATCTGCAAAAGTCTCTGAAGCAGCTGGGGGAGAGAGAGGAGAATATGGGGGAGGGAACACTGATGCCATCAAGATAAAGGGCTGTGGTGCTCTCTAAGGGCATCCAAACAGAGGTGAACACCCCAAGATTTTTTATTCATTCAAGAGGACCATCTGAGGCTGAAGATCCCCAGGGAATATTGCATTGCCAGCATGGATTATAGAAACTAAGGGTTAGCAGCCTGTTAGAGGTTTCACAACTCATTTCCTTTGAATATTAGTTATTTCTTTTGCCAAGGAGAGGCGAAAAAGGGAGGAGGAAATAAAAACTAAATGGGCTAGTTCATTTAATTTATAAGATCAAGTCAATAAGCAGATGGGTGAACTCTGCAGATGGCATTGCTTCAGTCAAGACAGAAAATTCAGTGCTTTCCCTGCATGTGTTTTTTTGCAAGATTTCTTTGGAACAAGGAAGTGTATGCAAATAATGGGACCAATCTGCAAACGCTCATTCAGCTCAGCAGCCATGAACTCTCACTGACTGTGGCTATTTGTAACAGTAAAGACTCCAGGCTGGGGAGCCTGGCTCTTAGGTCTGCTTCATATTCTACCCTTGCTTCACTGCTCCCTACTCTCACCCCCAGTCTTTTGCAATTCAGTGACAATCAGAGTTAATAAAGGTGTGTCTGTGATCCTATAAAGAGAGCAATTTGCATCATCATCTTTTGTGATGAAATTTTCACAGGGGAAGGAGGAGCAGCAGCGTTTTGTCCAAGTAAAGGTTGCCCTGGCAATATACCAAGAAGCCTGAAGCCCTTAATTTTCCTAAGAGAGATTTGATTACTGCTGCCCATATCTGAATGCAGAAATGTGTCCTGAAGAAACTACACTCCCCCACCCCTTCACTCCCCCTTTTCCAAGATAAGTCTAAAAGTAGTCTGGAGCTTCCAATCTTGCATTACTGCCACTGTGTCACATGCACATGGACGAGCTTGGGCTGCCTTGCTGAAATTATTGTACTTGGTCTGCAACAGCTCATGTGACATTTGTCTCTGCCCTACCAGAAACATCCTTTTCCATAGCTGGGTTGAAGAAACTCTGCTGCTTTCACTAGACTAAAGTGGCCAGAACCTGCCAGTTGACCTTAACTATGTTGTGTGTTTTTTCAATGTGTGTCTATTATAAACAAATGACAATGCAACTTCCATTTTGACTAAAAGAACTGATAATCGACACAGAGCTATTAAAACATGACAAATAAGTAATGTCTAAGCCAGATAAATGAGCTGTTAGAGAAGTCTTTCTTCTGCTGTGCTGCCTAGTGCAAATACAGCAGCCTTACTTAATAAAGGAGGTCTCATTTAGTTCTGGGCTTGTCTCAACACTAGTCTTTTAGAAGCACTTTGGACAAGATCATTAATCCTGCATGTATCAACCAAAGACATGCCTCCCAAATTTCCTTCTAATGCTGAGAAAAGCCCTAGTTACACAATTATACCTTGACTAAGAAGTATCTATTCTCAGCAGTGGGAAGTGAGTTATTTTGCAGCTATCAGAGTGTACAAAAGCCGTGTGCGACATTTAGAGAGATTGAATTCCTTTTCCTCTCTTTATACCTGGACTGCTTGTAGGGCATGCTGCTTGGTAAACATGGGAAGATTACAATTGGACTATCTATTGCCGTGGTAATGTGTGGAAATCTGACATCTGTTATCAGCAGTACGGTGAGGACATTGCTGGGGTTCATAGGTAAAGAAGAGAGTGGATTTTGGTATCTGTCATCAGTGCAGCACAGCGAGAGAAGCTGCTGTGGTGCCTCACTGGCAAGACACAGTGGGGAGGCTACTACTGCTGTAAGCTGGGCACTGGAAGAAAGGGTGGGATGGAGCCTACAGGAAGAGTTGTGCAGCTGGCTGCAATGGGAGGCCTTTGCTGGCCATACTGTGGGCAACAGGGCCACACTGATACTCCGGCAACACATACTCAGCTATCTTTTTTACTTTCCAGAGAAAAGTTGGCTTTCCTGTCTGGGGTGACTAAAATAAACTGGTTTTGTCCCGTTTAACCTTGATGCAAACTCATCTGTGTTTTGAACAAAGATTGCAAGTTTTAAGATCCAGTTCAAATCTGAATCTTTCCTTATGGTCTCCACTGTGTGCAGAATTCCTCTGAGTCTGGTAGTTTTCCATATTGGAAATCTAATATAGTTTACATTGATCATGGTTTAGACATAAAGCTTGAATTCTGTCCTATGTGCATAGAAGGATTGAATATCTTCAAACAGTAGTGCAGAGAGAGAAAGAAAGGAAGAAGTAAAAAGGCCTTGAATAATATAAAAGATGAGATCTAGCACTGCTAAGGAGGCAGATCAAATAACCTTGTGGCCTTTTCATATGTGGCCTTCTGCAGTTCAGCATTGGCGTTTCAGGACAGTTGAGAATACCCACTTCAGGACCAAGGAGCAGGAGTAGGGAAGAGCTCACAGCAGCACCTTGACAGCTTGCCAACGCACACACGAGCAACACGCACCTTTCAGTTAGTCCCTGCAGTGAATTATGTTTTCAGTTGTACCTTACAGAGTGAATAGCAAATAACTTTAGACTGTAACAATGTCCAATCTGTTCCCCCATATGCACTCCTTTTCCAAAGAATACACTGTACCGTGCAGTAATGAGTGCGTTCAAATAACAATGGAAAAAATGACTCTGATACTCTCCTGAACTAATTTCAAAGCTGCATATCCAGTTCTCTGCCTTTTTTGGTCAGTCTCTTTACACCATTTATGCCTGCTTTTAAACAGACTGGGTAGGAGAAGAGATTCCAGCACACCTGATCCAGCTTTTTAACTCAGCTCCACAGAAAGGCAGATATTACACAGCCATAGAGCTAGAAAGTCAGTGGAACTTTCCCTGCTCCAAGTACATTTTTATTTCTTAAAACTGTGCAAATTCTGTGTTGGTAACTGATTGTGGGAGGTTACACATGAACTGGAATGCACGGCACAAAAAGTCATATCTTTCAGTAACACTAAATATTGTCTCACATAGGGGAGGCAATATATCAGAACTCACAAATCCTCTTTTAGGCATCTATAAAAAACCACTGAAGCCAACATGGGCCACCTGTGACACGCAAAGCCCACAGCTGAAACAGTCACATTCACAAAG
Source organism: Rhadina sibilatrix (assembly GCA_013400275.1). Classification (NCBI taxonomy): domain Eukaryota; kingdom Metazoa; phylum Chordata; class Aves; order Passeriformes; family Phylloscopidae; genus Rhadina; species Rhadina sibilatrix. Next base: position 767,569 of record VWYO01012256.1, on the reverse strand, counting down.
CTGAGTATGAAGTCCTCTATAATAGAAAGTCCTCCAAACTCGAGAGGGAGCTTTACTGTTCTTCTGGGGTGAGTTTTAGGCACATAACTTATTCTCATTGAGCTCTGGCAGTTTCTCATACCTTGGTTCTTCTCCCAGTATCTTCTCTATGACTAGTCCTGCAGCCAGCTTGTTTCCTAGCTGGATAAGCTGCCTCTGCTGTAATACCAGCTCTTGGTGGGCCAACAGGGCAGACAATGGAATCAGATACATATATAGGATAACTGCAGTAATACTATATATTCTCTATTCCTTGTACTGACTTTCTCCCTGAAGAACCATGCTCAGCTCAATACTGAGTGAATTTCAAACCTGTGTACAGGGCCAGCACATGATTTCTACAACACCTGACTTCTACTTAATGCTCAGGTTGGCTCTAAGTGAGAAGTAACTCTCGTTACACTTCTGCACACAGGCAATTTTTGCTTAAAGACAGTGAAAGATTATTTGGGAAGAGAGAGGGTATTTTTTTTCTTCTTCTCATTCTGGAAAGGACCACCGAAGCCCTTCTGCCTACTGAACTATAAAGACAAAGGATAAAGGTTGCAACTAATGTGGGAGAAAGGTTTTACACCATCACTCTGTCCTGTTTGAGTGGTCCATCTCCATACATTGTTCATGCTTGGACAGTGCAGTTTCTGTTCAGAAATATTCCTGCTTGAGTGTCTGCCTCGTTAACAGAGCATTGTGTCATGGACAGTGCCTGGCACAGGGCATTGCTGTGCTGTGAAAGGGTTCAGCTGAGCACAGGGGGTGTGAGGACATGGGTGGAGGCTCCCAAGTGCACTTCCTGAACCAAATACATTGCTTAAAAAATAGTGTCTTGGAATAAGACAAGTAAAAAGCAACAGTCCTCTGATTGGAAAAGGAATTTTCCAGCCCAATTTTTCTTTCAGAAATTCCATTTATGTAGGAGATGGATAGAAGCCTCTTTTATATACCTGTAAAATCCTCCAACCCTTGCAGACAGACAGGTCTCCTTTTAGCCATTGTCCCAGATGTATTCCAGCCACAATACAAAACAAGTCTGGCTCAACCCTTTGCAGACCTCTGAACTGTCAAAGGCCTGGAACAGCGAGGCTCCAGGATTGCATCACGTGAGAGGGGAGGAGGTCAGAGGGAATCATGGCGTGAGAATGCGTGCCCACATGCCAGCTTCTAATCCTGGTCTGACACCGGGCGTGTCGGATCACGCACGGAGGAGATGCACAGGGCATGCCACTGCTGGCAGGTGCCTGCTGCTTAGCAAGGCTGCTTTGATTGCTGGCCTGTGCAGGTTCTCCTCCACCTGCTCCAGCCCCAGGCTGGAGAGCTTCCTCTTCACATCCACAGCGCTGGGAACAGCTCCTACCTTGGGGATTGCTGCTGGCAGGGATGGGCACAGGAGAATGGTGCTACTGGCAGGGATGAGTACAAGAGGATGGTGCTAGTGCAGGGATGGGTGCAGGAGGATGCTACTGGAAGTGGAGGAGTGGTGGCAGAGGAAATCTCACTCAAAGTGGCTCAGGTTCAGCAGGACTTCTCTTGGCATTACCAAAGGATTGTGCCACTGCCTTCGTAACTGCGGAAATACTGAACAAGGCTGACTTCCTTTTAAAAATAGCAAAATTTCATCCAGTGAACTATGTATTTCTTGGATGTTATTTGGCTTGCCAAATGTCTGTAACCTGTCAGCCTTCAGTTTCTTCCTACTAGATCAGCCCAAGGCCTAAAAATGCGTGTCTCGTGTCTTATTGCTGAAAGATTAGTTTGTGCATGTTTGATTAGAGAGGTTCTTTTAAGAGAATCTGTTATATAGAGGTTACTGACTCCTTGTAGCTCCCTCACAAACCAAATGTGTCCTTTCCCCTAGAAAAACATTGAAATTATCAAAGGATTAGCATATGTTAAGGACCTAAAAAAAAAAAAAATTATAACAAGAAGGTCAGAGAATACACAAGTCCTTTGGGTTCCTGTGTTTTGCAGCCAAAGTTCTGAAAAGCACTTCTGTTCAAGGACAGAAACTGCAGCTCTCTGTACTCTCAGAAGGGTGTCAGCAATTGCAGAAGTGTGGAAGAGGAGAGGAAGTCCCATGGCTCCAGCTGAGGGAAGGAGCAGCAGTGACATGAAGAGTGCCCCTTCAACCAGCAAGGAAAAGAGGAAGCACCAACTCTGTCTCTAAACCACCAGGTCTCTTTTCTGTGCTAGCAGGATGCTCCTCTCAGCCCCTGCTTCAATTTAAAATTGTCTTTCAGAGAAGTCAATGCAAATGCCCCAAGTGGGAGCTAATTTGTATCACAGAAAATTAATGGAATCCATGGAGTCAGGAAAAAAAAAATTAAACAGGCTGAGTTTCATTGCACTCACTTCTTTTTGAACTTGCTGAAGTTCAGATACGTTCAGAACTGGAGTTTTGGAGCAGACCCATCTCTGTTGTCAACTCACTTATCCTCTGTTGTTGTGGATTGTTTATTACAAAATAGTGTGCTCAAGACATCACTCTAGGTGAAAATGTCAAAAAATTAGTTCTGAGTGCAGTGGTTGTAATAATTTTTTCTTTAAAATGCTTTAAATTATATGCTTAGGAAAGCTAAGAACAAGTACTTGTGCAGATATACTAGTTAAAATACTGAACTTTAGCCTTGTAGGTCTGCACATTTATACAGATAACCACATCATAAACTCAAGCACTCTTAGATTCAAACTAGCTGGGTTCATCAGGAACTCCTCAGTTGTGGACAGAATTTATTTCAGGGAACTGGAAGTAGTACAAAATAATCATAGCCTGAAAAGACTTTTGCCGTGTTCTGAGGTGCAGAGCAGGATTTGGCCCAAAAAATACACTATGATAAGCTCTTTGAATTAATACAATAATAGAATATGGCACTTTCATTTCTTTTACCTAATAGTCTCCAAATCATTTTAAAGTATTGTTTAGCACTAGCTCTCTGTTGTGGGAATGTGTTTCCATAGGCAGCTGTGATATGGTCATGCGATTTACCCTGATTCACAAAATTTAAAAACAACAAAAAACAAAGAGTAAATAAAAGGAGGCAGGGATAGGGAAGCAAGAAAAGGGCCAGGGAATCAATCCAGATTGGAACCAAAGTTTTGCTTCCTATTCCTGCTGGACAATATTCTCTGTCACCATCACTCTCACTAATTTATCTGACCAAGGATATCAAGTTACACACTGTCATGATTCTATGCAATGTTATTTTTGACATTTTTTTGTTTACTTCCTTTTTGACCACTTACCAGGTTTCCTCAGGGAGGGATAATAAAGTCTACCCTCAGAGAAGCCCCAACTGCATTACTGTACTCCCAGAACAGTTTCTAAACCCAGTTGCTCCTCAAACATTAGAACAGGTTGTATCTCTCAAGCCATCCCTTTTAATTTTCCCAAGCATTGGATGTTTGTGCAGTGCTTTACGAGCATATAATTGCAATGACACAATTGAAATACACTTAAAAAGATCGTTTTATAATGTGTCTCTGTGTTGTTACTCAAGGGAGGTTACTTCAGCTTCTGGCTTGTCACAAGAACCAGCCATATAGGAAATGTATGGGCCTTTTCACATGAGAGAAAATTAATACTGGTAACTTTGTAACTAAGAAGATGTTGAGAGATGTGCACCCATTAAAGTCTCTGACTAAGAAACCAGGGAAATGATGGCAGACCACTTGTGAGAAAGATGCTCTTTTGGTTCCCCCACCCAGTAAAGGCTGGGTCTAAATGTTTGTTGTCAGTTGCTAGAGAGCCTGTAACTTGACATAAGCAGGCGCTGATGTCAGGGCTCCAGGACTAATACTGAGCTAAGATCTTGTCAGCATTTATAGTTAACCTTTTTATTACAGATAGATGGCACAAAGCAAACTTAAGCCAATGTTTACCTCTACTTTTAAAAGCAAGGAGAAGAGAAGAGAACACTTAGTGGCTTCAGGAGGGCTTGATAGCCAAAGACTAGTGTCCTTGTAAATCTGATAAATAACAGACAGTCCAAATTTTTGTAAGAGCTCCAAGGTTTTCTGTGGGATTCCTTTAGATAAGAATTTGAAGGTATGTCCCTCTCCCAAGGTCCAGCATATGGGGAGAAAAAAACTTTAAAATAGAAAGAAGGAACATATGGGGAGCAGCAGCTTTAGAAAAACCCTGAAAACCCAACAAACCAACTAGTACTTCTTTGCACAGAGATGGACTGTCTCTTAGAAGAAGCCTGCAGTAGTGGATGAGTTAAGCAAGAGGAACAATTAGATAAGACAGTGGTGAGCAGAAACACAAAATGCCATGGAACCAAAAACCAGACAAACCCTGCCATATGTAACCTCCTGAGTCAGGGTCATGCCCTAAATACACAGTAGTGTCTGAAAGTAGTGCATGTTGTGTTTAAGTACGTAAGTACAGTCTTAATGCATACCTGTAAAATTTTTTCCAGGTCCAGCATAATATCCTTCTATGTACAATATGTTCCTTTAACGAGGAAGAGATGGCAATCTTGAACCTGCAGTCAGAGGTGCTTGTCATAAAGAAAGTTCCTGGAACCACCTTGGCTCAGGTTCAAAGGCTGCTCAAATGTTTAAGCTCAAACTAATCAAATTAAGTATGTTCTTGACAGATTATGTTCCCCCTTTTGTAGGTCTCCCCTGAGGGATATTAGTCATAAACTCAGCAGAACGCCTACACTGCATCCACACAATTTGAGGTAGATGTTAAAATAATCCCCCACTTGAGCACACAAGTCTGGTAACTGTTCAACCAGTTATGCAATTTGTATGTGTAAATGAATTTAGCATTCATAGATGGATTCCTATGTGCATCATGGATATTTAGGAGTGGAATCTGAAAACTTTTGTATAGTATTTATTTCCCCTAATGGGATTTTATCACATCAAATTATAAATCTATATGTGGAAATATACCTATATGTAAAGGTGCACAGAACGTATCTGCCTGTGTTCACTTCTGGAGCTGTAACAGTGCTTAGCCAATTGAGAATGTGATGGAACAGCTCCATACAAGGCTGTCTTTGCTTGTCACATTTTGGGAAAGTGAGCAGGAAACAAGACTGGCAATTTTTTTTCAAACGGTAGTGGCCTCTGAGAATAGCTGATTTCATGCACCCTGGGTGTTTGGATTTCAGTTTGTAGATTATTTCAACTCTTGCTCTAATTTTTGGAACGCAGATCTTCAGGTTATGCAATGTACTATTCACATTCTTTATTGTCAGTACTCAAAAAGGAAGTGTGTCACCAGTCCCAGTGGCTACTTACTGGCACCAAGTTGTTAGCAAAGTGTCTGAGTGGTCAGTTTCTGGCATTGACCTTTTTTAATATCTTGTTTTCTTCTTTAGAGAATAGGCAAACACAGTTCTGACCTACACAAATGAGTGCAGAAAAATAAGCTGGCTTAAGGTTTAAGACTGCCAGCTCTGTCAGTATTATCAGTTTCTGTAGTATAATACAAAAAAAAAAAGTGTTTTCTTGCATGACCAGTTCAGGGAAGAGTTAAGTGGTTAAAATAATCAATACTTCACCTAACCTTAGAGAATTCGATTTTCATCAATTTCTAATGAAAACAGAAACATCTTCCAGACACTCATATGTTAAAAATACAACATCTCTCACTCACAAGTTTACAAAACTGTTTCCCAATATGATTTTCTGTTTCTAAATGGGTTAGAATTCCAAGAAAGGTCAATTTAAAAGTTATCCTACACTTGGTGTTTAGGGATCAGATTAAAGTTTGGGTAGCAGTAATGGCACATTTAGACTTTTCAAATTACTCATAGGAACCACAGAGCTACTACTAAGAGCCATGAATGGGACTCTGCCTATATGCCTGTAGGCATAGGTTTATATAACAGTATTATAGGTTTATATATTTGAATATTCCCTGTCAGATAAAAGAATATAAATCCATGTAAGATGTTAGGAACTGATAAATCTCTTGACTAATCCTCTGGGGACATCTCCCTCATACTGATTTGCTTTTGGATTAAATAAAATATGTTTACCTTAAATTCTATTCCATAACACCTTTAAAGTCTTAATCTCAAAGATTCCCAGGAAATTTTGGGAAACTAAGAAAAAACAAACAAACAAACAAACAAACCATAACCTGCAATAATCTTCTTAAGTCATAACACAAAAAATATTTCAGCAGTTCTTCCTCTTGGAAAAAAAAAAAAGAGTAAAAAGATACCTCTGAATACCTGGGTTCTCTACCTTGTTGGTTTATTTTTTAGGAGTAAAATACTAATAGAAATTTAAGAATGATAAAAAATTTAGAAAAAGTGTCATACCAGTAAGCAAACTCTGGTATAGGACGTTAACAAATTAGAAAAATGAAACTGATCATCTGAAGTGATGGGGACTGTTTTCTGCCTACTTAGAACTCAGTTTCTACTATGCAAATTTCATTTCTAATGCCCCATAAAGACTTATTACGTGAAAAAAGTCTTTGCTAAAGTCTTCATATTTCCTTCTTTCCTATGCTCTCATATTATTTAATCAGCCACTCACGACAGCAATTCAAATAGAAATAAAAAGCTTACTATAAATCATCCAGAGAGTCTTTTAGGTAAACTGGTGTTTAAAAAATAGCACTGAGAATTCCTCTCAGTTCCAGAGCCCCATGAGAATTAGAAAAACTATTATTTTCTCTTTGTAAATCACTTTAACGTCAGGGTATGTTACTTGAGAATTTCAACCCTGAGAAAGAAATTGTCAAAAATAATATTAATTCTGTCCACTAACTTCTGCAGCAGACGTGCTGTTACTGGCACTCTCTGTGCTTTGCTGTGTTTTAGCTGCTGCCTTTGTTTTTACCTGCTGCTGCAATATAGCTTTATCATATGAGGCTGCTGTGTAACAGTGCTCCTCCTACCAGTGTCTTCCTGTCTCATTTCTTTAATTACTGTCTACTGTTCATGCCATTTGCAACATGTGAATGAAAACAGAAACCAAGGCATGAAAGAAATTGACAATATAGATTAAGTTATAAATCTCTAACCTCTTTTAGTGTCCTACTTCAGGCTTTACTATCCTCCTATGTATTTTGTCTTGTTACAATGAAATGCTGGGTTTGTCTTTACCCCCCTTAAAAGCCTAATTGATCGGGAACCCTTTGGTTAACTAAGTAGTAGGGTCACTTTTTCAGGCACAGCAAGTATTTTTCCATCCAGCTCTATCTTCACAAACTCAAGATGTTTTTGACAGATGAGGTTATTAATTTCTTTGTCATTTTCAGTGTGGACTGTTTAGCATTTTGGTCTGAGATATGACTTTAATTGTTATAGCATAACTGTATAGTTATAACCTGTAGGGAAAATGCAGCTGAAAAGAGCAGATATAGTGTTCTACTTCTCACAAGGAACTGCACTCCTGTAAACACTTGACTGTCAATAAATATATCTTCATCCTCTATTTAGAACATAGTTGGAACAGTAGAGTTTCTGGGTGGAAACATGGCCCAAGGAACTTTCATGGTTCTTTTTAAACCCAGTTGGCTGTCCTCATTAATGTGGGGTTATAATTCAGTTTGATAATGGATGCATTTAGTTTAAGTGTTTTCTTGGAAAAAAAATATTTAAAACAGTAGGTTAATCTAAGATTAAATGCTTTGTTGCACAGGAATTTAGGTAAGTGCTTAACAGTTCTGATGAATCAGAACCCAGTGAGTAAATGAATAGCTACATGGTTTTTAGAAGTTCTCCATTTAGTTTACACATTCTCAAGCTCAAGACTTTTTTGCCAAAAATATGTTAAATGTCACCACATAAATGTAAAATAGAAACTGTTTTAAAATGTTTATTATATTAATAATATATTATGCTACTATTACTGTTCGCCCCATATGTTAGATGAACAGAATTCATAGAAAGAGTATGCTTGTTCTGGAAAAGCAATTGTCTAAAAACAGAAAGAACACAAGAAATATGAGGAGAGAAATAGTATGTTTTAATAATAAAATCACTGGGAGGTGATGTGATGCTGAAGAAAAGAGTGTCATTAACATACATAATTTTATCTACTTAGGCCTCAAAAGAAGAATATTTGTAAAGGTTACCTCTATTTTTTTCTTGTCATTTTTCCTTGCAAGTGACTTTTTAGACAGTCTCCAAACACTGTCAGAGTCGAATGAATCAAATATGTTGGGACAAACTGTGTGAATATGACAAAAGGTGATTGTGAAAATTTAACAGTTGAGATTAGTGAGGGTCTCCCCTCTCCCCCCCGAATGTTCCACCAGAATATTTTCAGTGCACTTCTGATAAAATGCAGGCTGGATCCACTGGGGATGTGCAGCTTGTTCTGAGTCCAGCCATTAGGTCTGGACATAACCAAGAGCTGGAGCTTCCAAGTCCATAGCTTTGTGCCAGTGTCACACTGCTGACTTGGTGCCTCACATTTACCCTCCAAGGCACCCAGATCCTCTGCTACCAGCCCTGCTTTGCCATATGGGTTGTTTCAAAATCAGTGGTCCAAATGTTTCCTTGCTTCCTAAGTGCCACTGCTGGGAATGTGGGAGTCTGTGTGAAGTGAGGTCTCTCTGGTGGGAACAACTTCAGGAGACCCAGAAGTGAGGGGTGATTGTCTTGTACAACATCAGTATTCTCATCTAAATGCATGACACCAAATCATTATTTAATTTATGTCACTGAAAGACGCATTCATGCTTCTCAGGGCAGCTCCTTGTGTACAGTTGCACTCACACAGCCATAAAGGTATTAGGCAAGTAAGTCTTATATTTGTATAGAAACTGATGTTAACCTGATATAATCTGAGTGGACATAGCATTCTCTATGTTGATTTAGCTTTAGTTAATTGCCTACTGACTTAAGCTAAATCCTTAAATCTACTCATGGCTTCCTATATATCAGGGTGTATTCTGTCTAATCGTTATGGTTTTCTTTTCTGTAAAATGACTTATAAGTTCAAGACTCCTTTTAGAAATTACTTGCATGTTCAGGAACCTCAGACTTTGTGTAAGACACTAAAACTTAAGCTTATCTTAAAAATCATATCAGTGGTCTTAAAATGGCAAGAGTCTCCACCTGCATCATGCAGCATAAAGCCCTAGATTAGAAAATAAGTCCAAAGTAAATATTTAACTGAGGATAAACAATTAACAGTTCACAGAGATCAAAGAGAGAACTCACACTTCTGACCATGACTGTTTGAGCTTGCCCAGCTGCAGGTTAGGAGCAGTGATCACTTTGAGGTCACCTTCACACTTAGAAATGACAGTAACATTTAGGCCATCTCAGGTCTCCAGGCATAAGTTCTCTGGAAAACCCTGAACTCTAAGCTAGCTACTCTTTTTCCATGCCTGAGGATTTCACGTGTCTCATTTAATAATGATCTCCAATCATGAAAGCCAGTGGTGATCACAAGCTCTTAAACTGCCGGTTATCTGGTATTTGCATCTCCTACTGAGGGGAAAGAGCAGGGTGTGGAAGGGAGAAAGACGGCATGCAAAGTGAAACTGAAGTCAGAGAGAGAACTGCAAACATGCAGGCTGAAAAACACAGCTGTTTAACTATCCTATAATATGTGGACTCATAAAAAGTTAGGAATGAGGATGTAGCTTCTGGCAGTGTCAATACACCGAGTAAGCAAAACGTTAGCGTGGCTTAAGACAGCTTCATGATCTTAATTTTCCTTCCCTCCCTCTTTCATCAATCTGATAATTTAATATAACCAAGGAGATTGAATGCTTAAATCTTCTACCTCTGTGGGACATGGTGGCATAGTTTCCAAATCTGAGACACGAAGGTATATCATCATCATCATATATTCTTGGCTAAACTTGAAGACCTCGCCTTGTAATGTGAGTAACAATAGTTTTAGCATTAATCCTAGCTTTCAAGAGGCAAGTATTTTCCATGAGGAGGGAAGATGATTTGAACAGAAAAACATCTAAATGTTTACGTAAGAAACTCATAGAATAGCCTCTTTCTGTGTCTTGCTAGGGAAATGTAGCCAAATGTTTCAGGGCTTGCAGATGGACATAGTGGCCTGACCACACCAGCCCTTTATATCTGCCTGTGACATTTTGGGATTCTGTTCCAGGCTCTGGGACAGCTGGGCAATGCTTCTCTGGTCAATTCCTCTCCAGTGCACCACCTTGAAAATATTAACAATAACAAGCTACTTCCCTGTCAATAAAAAAGTGCTATCATGCAATAAAATGACAAGATGAAGGTACAGAAGGACCTTAATGTAGTTGAAAACAAAGACAAACCTCAGTGTGAAACAGAATGCAAAGTAGAGAACTAAATTTTTAATAGATCAAAATGGAACAGTCAGGCCTCCAAAATCATGATTTAAAACAAACAAGAAATCTGTATTTCTTGTGCACATTGCACAGTCTTATCCCCAAAGTGACTTGCCCAGCAGGTGTACCAGCAGGAATGAGATGACAGGGTAGACAACTCCCAGGTGTACCTAAAATTATGAAGTCCTACTGTACTAAGGTTCTAACCCACAGCCAGCATCTCTCTCCTATCCCACTGCAACTGTTCTTGTGACCACAGGTATTCTTTATCTTTCCTTTTATCTTCAGAAAGTTGATGTACATCAGCCACCCCAAGGTTAAAAAAAAAAGAAAAAAAAAAAAAAAAAAANAAAAAAAAAAAAGATAGAAAAAGTAGTGTTCAGCACTGAAGACAGGCCCTAAGGGGATACTGACAAGCAATCTGTCTTGAGGGGGTAATTTCCAGATGGATCTGGTGCAGAAACCACATTCCTGAAACTAATAGATGAAAGCATGGTAGCTGATACAGCTTAAATTTGTGACTCAGGCAAATCTGTGCTTACCCAGATAGAATTAATGCTGATACCAGCCACAACTGCAGTCCCTTAGTGCCAGCAGTAAGGGTTTGGGGATTGTCCATCTCAAATAGCTACCTGCTCTACTGACTGTCATGAATACATCACTAATTTCTTCATGTATTTGAAAAATGGCAAAACAAACATTCCCAATACAATCTGGGCTCTCATTTGCAGGAGGGCTGAGCTGGTTCAGGCAGGTTATAGTAATTTTTCTGTTGACATTCTTTTGATGGACAAAATGCCTACTATAAATAGTTTTGTTGCTTCTCCCACTCTGGTGGCTTCTCCCCAGAAGTAAGGTCTGATCCTGGCTGTAAGAGTTGGCTCTGCAGATACAGTGTTTCCATATGCAGTGCAGCTCCAAACACTGAGAGAAAATAATTTAGATATACCACTAAGGGAATTTTAGAAGGTTAAATCTTCCCCCAGCTGAGTGGAAGAGATGAGAGGCACCTGTCTATGGTGATTTCAAAGCTTATGAAGCTTTTACATTCCATTTATTGTGGGAAGAGGGTGTAAATAGTCCACAGGCTTGCAAGTGGCTGTGGCAATTAAAAAAACCAAATCAAAAAAAACCAAAAAAACAAAAAAACAACAAAAAAAACCCACAAAAACAAACAAACAAACAAAAAAAAAAAAACAACCCCACCAAACAAACCTTCGAAAAGTCATCCTTTGTAAATCAGATCATCTTGAAGGGAGCCTATGAGACAGATGGGAACAAACGTTCTACCAGGGCCTGTAGTAATAGGAAAAAAAGGGGGTCCTGGTTTTAAATTGGAGGAGGGTCAATTTAGATTAGATATTTGGAAGAGTTACTTACAATGATGGTGGTGAAACATTGGAACAGGTTGACTGGAATTGTGGTATATGCCCCATTCCTGGAAACATTCAAGAGCTGGAGCTCTAAGGAACCTGATCTCACTGAAGATGTCCCTGCCCATTGCAGGGTGTTTGGATTAGATGCTCTTTAAAGGTCACTGCCAACCCAAACCATTCTGTGATCTCACAAATCAGATCCTATTGCAGACATATAAATATTAGATTTAACACAAGGAAGAAGGAAGGAATATGAGGCTGGGAAGGAGAAAAAGCAGAAGGTAAGATTAAGACTGCCCAGATTTAAATCAGCTCAAGGTGCCTGGAACTAGAATTTCAGTATATGCCTTTCAAGACATTTATTTGCTTTGAGATCAATGCTGAATGAAACTGAAATTGTACATGCTTGTTGAACTGATTTGTCTGCAATTTTAGTAACTGTATCAGTCAAACCTCATTCATTTCCCTGGGTCCCAGCACCCTTCAATGTGCACTTAACTCAAATTAGTGATCCACCTCTAATGTGCACTTTACTCAAAAACCTATTACATGTTTAACTACAGACAGTTCTCAGGTTCAAAGCTTGCAGCAACAAGATGACACATGGTGACAAAAAGGGGCTGAGAAATTCCATATCTCTTCCTGACCCCTTTGCTTACCAGTGGGAATCAAGAATGGAGATTTCCATTTTTGATGGACAGATGGATTTCCATCTGGTGGGCTTGTATTAGCTGGAAGTTCAGTCTGATTTCTCATGGAAACTCCTGTATTCCTCTAATTGAACAAAGGTCTTAATTCAAGGAACTAGTGTGATTGCTGCAGTGCTATTTAGATAAAGGTTTAAATGCTTTGCTAAATCAGAGTTTATGTTGGTACCTTTTTTGGGCACTGCAGGAATTGCACCACACAGAGGAACCGACTTCTGATCACTCTGGATGCAGGCACATGACTGCTAGCTCTGCTGGGGTGATAAGCACATGTTAACCACTTGGGTGGATGTTTACTTAAAACCATCTGCTCAGCTAATCCGTGTAACTATCTGAAACAATTCCTGAGGTCAGTCTTTTAAACAAGGACATTGGACAGATGGTCAGCTTTATAATGTGGGTGGAACACCATAGGTTTGAGGAAGCAGATATCATTCCAGTAGAAGCTTGAATTATCCATTTTTCTTGCAGTTGTTGGATTGATAAAGCTGTTGCATCAGTTTCCAGCCAGTGCTCCTGGTAAGATGACCATATTAATTCCTGCTGCTATTACAGTATATAATCTGAGACACAACATTAGGGTACAACAGTTTCACAGCTCAGCTTCCAATTACCACCCCACAAACAGCAGCTGCTGCCCATTCAGCTGAGTAAGTACAACTATTTGAGTGTGGACAGCTTTAGACACCTTCTAGAAAACACCTAGACTTTTCTTCTTGGTTTGCAGTGCTGTGGCCATGACTGTGATCAGTTACTGTACCTTATCTGTACCTTACCTAACTCCTTCAATTCACTAAAGATAACAGAACCTCTGACCCGAAACCCTTCCGGGTACTTTGCCTGAGTAAAGTCAAGCCAACAATCTGCCTACCTGTGTCTCATTTTCTCTACTTACAAAAGAAGGGGATGGCACATTTCTTGCTCCTCAGTGGTGTGTACAACACAATCAGAAAATACATACATTTTTAGAAAACATCTATAAAAACATGGATTGTTCTCCTCACAGGTCTTTCGAGGGTACCACATATTGAGCATGGAAATCCTCACAGAAAAGAATAAGCTGTGTTTGGATGTTTTGGTTGTCCTTGAAAACCTTACAGAAATGGGGAAGCCAAAGGGAAGGTAAATGGTTAAAATATTTGCTCAGCAATGAGGTTATCATAAACACAGAAAATTATGTTTACCTAAGCACAGAAAATTTTCAGTAAAATTTGTTCTGAGCAATTTCATCAGACACATCTACCAGATGGCTGTCAAATAGTTGATTTTTTTACCTTGGAAGCCAAATAAAAAGTGGAAATTTAGAATCTGAATCTTCTTGCCAAACAAATGATTAGAAATTTATTTAATTTGACATGTCATGTTCTTGCTAATACAAAATATTTCATTTCAAGAATTTTCACAGAACGTAAATATAAACTTATAGAGAAGCAGTAGTTCTCAGGACTGCTCTGGGGGAGACAGTTGCTGCTTTATTCAGTCCCTCAAGAGCTCTGGCACTTGCAAAGGACTATCCAGATTCAAATCTATTCTCTGTCTCCACTGCTCACCTTTCAGAAAATTGACATCATCAGCCCCTGTGATCAAAGAGCCACTCTCCAGTTATCTGCTGATGCACTTTCACTTTGGAGAAACATTTGTAGCCCCAGCCTTCCAGGCAGTTTCTCACACAACAGGTGGAGGCTCATTCCTGGACACTTTTTTGTGGTCTTTTGTAACACTGGAATGTGGAGTTGTGGTGCTAACCCAGGCTTTCTCACATCCCAAGAAAACACTTGACTTCTAGGCTGTCACATAAATCCAATATCTGTCACATCCTTCTCTATCTTTGGGGTAAAAGAAGAGAAAGCCCAGGATCTAGACAAAGATATCTACTGAATTCAAACTGGATTTATAAATAACAGTAGGACAAATAACGCAAACACACTTTGCTCAAAATTTGTCCAGCTCCAACAATTTCTTTGCAAACTCTTGAGAAAGGAGTGCCTGTTTTATATACTTTGTGTGACATGGGAAAACTCAGAGGATCTGAGAAAATGGATTGTGGTCCAAAGGTTTAATTGTAATTGCACTGAATATGTGCAGCATGCAATTGTCTGCATGAATATATGAGAGTTACATTAATGAGATATAAAAGACATTCCTGGGCTGGGCTGAACAAGACCAATTGAATGTAAAATGTGTGTTAAACTGGCTGCCATTAAACATTTTTACACTTTAGACATACAAAGTGATACCTCCTGAAAAAAATATTCATACAAATTCGTTGGAGACATAGTGATCCTAGCTAGTCTCTAAAAACATGACGTCTGTATTCTTTGTCGGATTGGTTGTATGTGAACTACATTCAAAAATTCAAAAAAATACATAGAGAAGACAAATAAGGAAAGCTTTTAAGAGGTCCCTTGAAAAAGATGTAAGAAGGCATGCTGTCTCATGTGTTGATGCTGATGCACAAAAAGACTGCCTGGAAAAAGCCAAGACAGTGCCAAGAATGCATAAGTAGATGAATGACCAGTGCCTTTGGGGCACTGATGTTTCATTACATAAACAAAAATAGGCAAGACCATCACATGCACTCACATGTAGCAGGAATGAGGAAAAAATTCTAATACTTTCTTAAGGTCAAGGATCTAACCCACGAGACTTTTTGAAATATGTTGACAGATCACAAGATGAATAGAAAAAAAGGAGGGCACACAACAGCTTTTATCTTCTTTGCTACTCTTGGAAAAAATGAATCAACTAATGAAAACAAGTCATATTTTAGACCACACCAGAGATCACTGCAGTCTTCTGCTACCAATGTTAGGCAAGGGTTGAAGCACAAACTCAGACCAAAAGTGATATCAAGACCTTTCTACTTGGATGCAATAGCTTATAAAAGAGCATCACTTAGTGCTATATATTCACTACTGTTGACTAATGGTGGCAGGAAGGAAAAGCCCAACCACACCAGCTCCTGCTTTGTCTAGAACTCCAGGCTGCTAGCATTGTACTTATGACAAAACGCCAGCAGCCAGATTTCCAGTAAATGGGAACAACTCAGTCCAACAGCCATCCAAAATACCTGCTCATCTGTAAGTAGGGAAGCCAAGGGACTTGGCTGATTCCTCAAGAAGCTCAGCCAGATTCTGAGTCCGTCAGGCAGTCACACCTTTAGCCAGGCAGCCAACTTGACAGACTTCTGCCTGCCAAGAGCTTTCAAAGTACCAGTGTGTCTCCAGAGGGAAAATAATAATAATAATAATAAAAAAAGCAGTTATGGAGCTGCCAGTGAAAAAGTGTTATTTTCTGGAAAATGTGTTTTGGTGGAAAAAGTTGTAACCAAGTTAAGAAGCAATTCTGTTTGTGGTGCTTAAATAGTCTCTGTTGCCTGAGGTCTGGAATCATTACAAAATATTGCTGATGCCAAAAAGGAGGCACACACTGCAAATACAGTGTGTGATGATGAAGGACTAAATGGTGAGGTTGACAGTAGAAGGCCTCAAAAGGCTGGCCAAGACCATGCTCAGAATCCTTACCCTGCCCCTGCTAACAGCACTCCATTGAATAAGAAACTAGTGTTCTTCATATTCTCATTGCTAGTTATTTCACCCATGGGACCAGACCATTTGAGGATTTTTGCCTCTAAATTTGCATTCTTGCAGTTAAGAACAGCATTTGCTAATATTTACAAATCCATACAGGTTAGTTTAGTACACCAAGAATCATGTATGTCTGAGGTATAGCTGACTCCAGCCACTGTCCCGAAGTTGGATGTTCTATTTCTGTAAAACAGTCCCTTTATTATTACTTACATTTGGCTTGTGCACTTGTGTGTCCCACATTGACCCTCATTTGAGGTGAATTTTTAATGGAAATTTTCTCTTCCCGTTTGGTTGCTTCACTCAGTCTCTCCCTAAATGTTCTTTTTATGCTGCTCCCATAACATGTCATGAAGACATAATGGCTGTCACTAAAACCTTATGGGACTTGATAGTAAGAAATAAAAGGGGCCACTGAACCGTGATGGACCACTTACAGGTCCTTGAGTACCTGGATGTACCCTCAACTGGCAGAAGCCAGCAGGAACAGAGATGAAGCAGAGCAGAGATGAAGCACATTCTTTGCAACACAAATCACACAACCATGACAAGCTGGACAGCAAAGTGATCTGTGTTACCAAGAAACAGCAGCTTCACCTTGAAAGAAAATCTTTGCTAGTGCTAAATATTGTTCCTTCCCTCATCAGGATTCACATATCCTGCCACATATCCCAAGACCAGACAGTTTCAGCTCTCAGAGAGACTGCAGCTGATATTGGAACCTTTGATTTAGCCAAGGCAAACCTTGACAGTATCCCCATTTTCATATTTATATTATAGACATACTTTGCATTCCTCTAGCACCTTTTATCACAGGATTGATCTCCTTTACAGACAGCAATGAATTAATGCTTGCAATGCAAGCAATGCCAATGTAAATTGGGATTTGTTTTCCTTGTTCTGTAGATAGGAAAGAATGAAGCTCAAAAATGATGCAACCTACTTAAAGAAGGCTTGGCAGAGCCAGGCACAGAATCCAGATATCCAGATATCCTGATACCTGAGGCAGTGTCTTCACCTCACTATCACTGCCCTTTCACTTGTTCGCTCTGCAATAGACATTCAAACTGGACACAAATACAAAGGAAAGCTTCACTTGCTTTTGAAAATGAATGCCTTATCTCATGGGATCATAGCTAGACACCAAGTGTGATAAATGTCTAGGACACCTTCAGGCATGAGATTTCACTAGTTTCAAAAACTTAGTAACTAAATAAGGGTTAAGAGTCGTAGTTGTATCTGTGAATAAAAATGAAAAAAAAATCCTTTTCTTGATAAGCATTTCTAAATGGCTATGTTGAGTGTGAAAGTATCATAGAAAAGAAAAAGAAACTGCTTTTGCTTCACTGGCGTCTATAGGTTTATTTGACATATCATTGTAAGGAAGGCTGATTTTATTACTAAATATTTGGCAAAGTTTCCAGAAAATATATGCATGGATTATTATGTGGGTTTGAACATAGTAGCCCAATATCAACCGATATCAACAGAATGCCAACAGAGCATCCTGTAGCACTCATCTTTTTCACCCTGCCCAATGACACTATCTCATTCCCAATTTACACCACCTGATATTCACATATGATGTCTATGCCAGCCACACCAATCACTTCTGTTTGCAAAGAGATAGGAACATAACTGATCTTGTGTGACACTCAAGTTCTACGTGCACCAAAGACTTTGCTTGTTACAGTGATCTTGATATATTCCTTCACGCAAGGCACACATGCAAACCCAGTATTTCAGAGATAAACAAAAGTAGGTATAACCTTGAACTTATCTTCCTACCTGCCTCTTGAATAATTCTGTGGTTCTGAGCACTATCCTTTCTTTCAGAACACATTTGAGAGTGTTAATGTTGGAATCTGCCTTGTCTTGCACCTCCTTGCATGTAGGGAGACATTACCTATATAAATCTACTGGCTTGAGTATAATTTCAGATTATATGTGAACGCAATGTGAAGCTCCTTTGGGCAGAATGCTGTTGCTTTTCAGCTCCTGCTGTTTCTTAAAATCACACTTAAAGAAGAGTTCCCAAAACTCTACTGGCTTTCTCTAGAGCCACAACTGCATCTTGTTTAAAAAAAAAAAGAAAGAGCAAGGATTTAAAACTTCCTAGCTTGAACCAAGATACTGTGAATAAAAGACCACCTTACAACACATGGAGCGTTCTTTTGCTCTCGTAGACATCACTGCAGAGAAAACCCATGGGAAAACCCATGGGAATACTAGCAAAACTGTCTGATTGTCACTATTTAGCCACTTGCCTTTTTTTTTTTTTTCTAATTAAATGTTTTTCTTTTCTATTTGCCATAGCTAATAATCTGTTCTGCCATAACTTCAAACCATGTGTACACCACCTACAGAATGAGTCCACCCTCATCAGCTGTAGCTCTTTACTGAGATCTGAGGGAGAGAAAAAGCCCTACCAGTATTAAAATACACTATGAAACCAATTCACTCCTGCTTGGAGGTCTTATTCTTCTGAATCTGCTTTTTTATATTAACAGTTTCTTTACTTTCCTATCTGAATAGACTTGTTGACATTAATATTACACTGTATTTCTTGTAAAAATCCATCTGTCTTTCTGATGTTATCCCCGATGGAAAAATTGTCAATAGATACCCCAATTGATTACCATTCTGTTGTGAGATTCAGGTGTTGGGGTTGGTGGGTGCACTGCTGTGTCATGCATGTGTGCCTGCACACAAAGTCCAGCCTGTTCAGGCAACCAGGCCAAATTCACTAATTCAAAGCTTCTAGGACAAAGAAAGCAAGTTGTCTGCAGTTGGGTGTTTGACTTCCACCCACAAATACTTGATCTGTATCCGTACTACTGTTTATTAGTAGTACTGGGTAAGAATGAAATTGCAAATGGCCACTGATTCCTTGTCCTGTGGCTTTTTGGAAATCACTCTGATCCTAACATTTTCTGGGATTGTGACTCTTCCTGCCATGTTTGTTATGTTTCCATTAATAAGAACAGCATTGCACCGTATGTTTTTTACAGCAAGTGACCACCACCTCACTCTATTCTTTAGTCTATTTCCAAGTCAGATTTCTGCTTTAGCCCACCCTGGACCCCTCAGTTCATTCTGCAGATTTTCAAACTATAACCATGGCTCTGGCTACAGACATTCCCCATTGCTCTCAGTTTTGTCCTTGCTTCTTTTTCACAGCTGTTGGACACTTGTTTCCCCATTGCTCTCCTCTCTAGCTCATAAAAGCAATCATTTATTTAACCTTTGCTGGCCCAAGCAGCCCCAACCCACCCCCAGGGACAAGGCAGGGTGAAAGCCTCCCAGCACAGCTTTCCCAAAGGAGGAAATAACCAGCAGTCATGATACAGTTTTTCCACAGAGCCAGGCTGGCTACCTCATTACACTGCATGAAGAATTCTAACTGGGATTTAGATTACGGGTCTCAAAGCCAGTTCTTCAGTCTTTTAATTTCCTAATCTGCCACTGATTCCCACTTTCACTGCCAGGAGCTCTCAAGCAAATCTAAAGCAAGACAAAACCTGGAGTCAAAGCAAGTCCAATTCAGTGTCTCTAGTTTACTCAAAGCCAAGGATGTCTCAATTACCCTTTGCCAGGGGGAGCTTTCTCTGAGGCAATTCTCCCTCAGCAAAGTCTCTCAACAGACAGCACCTGTGTATGTAGCAGACCACAGGCAGCTAAAATAGCCCATCTTTGGAACAGTAAGGTCAGGAAGGCAGGTCAGCATCAGCTTGTTTAACAGGCACAGAGCCATGTCTTTTTGCCTTGAAGAGCACCACACACATTAATGACAGAGTTCCTGGGCAGAGGAAAGCAACAGGGAAAAGTAAGAACATATTTTTCTTCTGATGCTTCACTTTATGGAGTACTTCATAATTTTCCACCTTTCCTTATCTCTGTTCTTTCCTTATCTCTGTTCTTTCCTTCAGGTATCACTGTTTATCTTTGAGGAAAATGTTTCCTAAATAGTCATCATCTGGCTCATTCTTATTAATGAATACTCTCAGGCGCTTTTGATTTTAAATTGCGGAGTGTCTCCCTTAAAAGTATGTTTGAAGTTCATAGTCATAACATGGAAATATTTCCAGACACTGACAAAGACAATATATATGCCTGATTTTAACCCCGTTACAAGTGAGCTGTAGTCCTTCTGTGCTATCAGTCTGAAATGGGCTTTTTAACCCCATTAGCATTTTGGAAGATGAACTTCAGGACAGGATACTCAGTGCAGCTGGGCAATGGAAGTGGGTAATTAGTAAATGCAGCCTCACCATTCTTAATGTCCAAAGGGGCAAGCAGCAGTTAGTTAACTGTGTTAGTTAATCATGGTCCTGGGTTATGCATATGGAAAAGGTATTTTGTTACCTCATAGAGAGGGCTTGAGGTTTGATGTTTGAGTTTCTTTTGTGGAAGGCCATTGAAACACCAATTGAGTGTGTTGGCTAAAGGTCCCTAGCTGTGCCATGGCTGGTGGGGACAAGATATTTGTTTCTGTCTTGCAAGGGAAGGTTGCAGGGCTTTCAGGGACTTAAGCTGTATAGACAGTACTGGGCAGGACCCTGCCATTTCTGACATGCAATCAGAAGCTAAAACTGTAAACAATCTTTACACAAATCTGGAACTGTGCAGAATACCTCCAGATTTTCTACTCCCTATTTTCTCATTTCTCGGTGCTTTGCACTTCATAAAGATTGGATTTCTTCTAGCCAAAGTATACAGTAAAACTGAGCAAAGACATTCTCAGATAGGTACCTATAAATATGTTTGTCTCCTCAGAATGACTATGTTTGGGCTTTTGGTTCTGCAACACATATTTTAATTTCACTTATCCTAGGGCACGTGTACAGTAAATAACGGAGCAGTACAGAGATTCCTCATTTAGTATCTCCAGATGACTCTGTGTGGAGAAGAAATGTTCAAGACACTTGCTGAGGTCCACAAGCAATATAGGTGAATAACATACAGACTGGTAAACCCTGCCACTCCACAAGTCTAATCTCAACCATTTGGAATTTAACCTCCTGGTCTAGAGTGCATCCGAGATTCCTTGTGAACAATTACATGTTTGTAAGTAACATCCCTGGGACCTGGACCCTGACCTGGAGGAAGCGAGATGCCAAAAATCAGGTGTTCCACACTGCTAAGCACAGTGCAGAATGATGCAGCCACTCCCAGCATCCCCACGCTGCAGATGTAGGAGCAAGGCAGGACAGAGCCCGGCTGGCAGGCCAGGGGGCTGGGCTGGGGGATGAAGGTGGGAGCGTGGAGGAGGTGGAGCCTGACTGTAGAAGTGGAGAAACCACGGGCGGGTGTATCAGAGATGTGCGGCGACTTCTGGTAGAAGTGGTTGCTGGAGGCTCAGACTGAGTTCTGAGGAAAACACAGTCTAAGCAGGAATGATTTTCTCTATGTCTGTGTGTGTTGATGTGTTCAGCAGCAGCAAGTGCCTGTCTTGTCTGAAAGACCTCCAGCAACAGCCCCAAGAAACAACAGCTCCCAGGGCTCCCTGCCCTGTGACACAAACACCAACCCAGGGTAACAGCATGAAAAAACAGTGGTCTTAAATGCAGACACCTGAGACAAAGCTAAATCCCTTCTGTTCAACTCCCAGCATATGTTTTTTATTTGTCTGCAGCCCTTCTGCACTCGGATGGGTATGTCCTCAGTACACGCTGTTGCTGTTTACCTACAAGGAATCCGAAGCATTTAGTGGCATGCCAGCATTGGGGCAGCTACTGCTGTGCTGGAGCTGCCCTTGGCTCTGGGCTCTGATGTGATATCCTGTCTCAACAGTTGCCAGTACTCTGGTCTTCCCATCCTCTTGAGCCATCTGAATTTGCAATATTCATTTGAGGGTGAGCTGAGGCCACATCAATTTCTGTCAGTTTGCAAAGACCTGGGTGAATCATACGCACTATGAGATTTCCTAGTTTCATCCACTAAATAGTGATGGGTTTTATGTGACAGCATAATTATGGCCTGAAAAACTCATTTTAGTTTAACTTTAGAAGTGAATTTATGTCAGTATGATTCAACTGATGCGGACACTGCCATTGCAGCTTTAACAGATCAGCACCAGCAAAAATCAAGCTGAGTTCACAGCTGCAATTATTTCCTTTGCTCTCGATTGACTTGTCCAATAAGAAGAAAACTGTCATGGGGATTTACTTAATCCCTCTCCTTCCCCGTATGAAGAGGAACATAATCACCATTCAGACACTTCATGTATAATTTTTTCTCTTCAGTTAACTTTGTGTGCCTTGAATAATTCAACACTGTAAACTGAAGAGACACTTTTCNAAAAAAAAAAAAAATTGCATTGTCAGTATATATTCTAGTTTTCTAGTTTAGGGAAGGCTCCCTTTCTTCTTTGAGTAAGTTCCCTAACAGAAGTATATTTGTGCCATGAAGTGCATGAACATCCAATACAGTGAGGCTCACAGGTCAAAAAGCATAAACTCTGTAACTTTGATCTGCACAAAACTGCTTCTTTGGGCTTTCTTGTCAGACAATGCAGGCAGGGCTGTACTACTGTAGTAATTGGCTGCTGGGCACCTGGACACAATCTCTGAGCAGAAAGGGAGGACACATCTGGAAAGACATGGAAGTATAGAATTCCTAAAATGTAGGTATCAGAGTTAAGTGCGTATATTGTGTTAGCAAGTCTCCAGAGAATAAATGAGTGTGCTAATATTACTTCCCTGCACCAACTGCATAATTGCCAACCTCTGTATTCCCTCTGGATGCCTACATGAGGAAATGGCACCTATTTTTTCATTACTCAATTACATTATGATAATGAGGAAAATATATACCGTGTAGACAAGCACTTAGGCAAATCTTTATCTACACTTAAATTAGCCACTAATATTCTGAAATTGGAGTATCTACATAACCGCTTACATGTTTAAAATCTCTTCAAGTTACATTAGAGTAGCTTTTCCTTGCAGAGAAACCATGAGTTCACTGTTACAGTGTAGATTACTTGCTTTGCACAGTCTTTTATTGTCACTGGTTTGACATTTTTCCTTTTTCCAGAGCCTGAAAATGACATTTTCCCTCTGATTTAGATTTTAAGCTCTTTGAAATCATGTTTGTGCATATTTATACAGCAGACTTGGGTCTTGATGACTGCAGTTTGTAAACATTACTACAATATAAATAGCACATTAATCATTAATTATATTGTTGACACATTACAATGTCTTAAGTGGTGTCAGTGTCTATGACCCTGTCTGGTCACAGAGATGAGATCAAGACATTTCCATCATCAAAACATTTGTCCGAAGTAATGGTTCCTCCAGATCCTCCTGGAACAGATTCAGAAACAGATATTGACATAATATTGTAAATTCTAGCCTAAGGTAGCATCCATACCAAAGACTGACATATTTTGTGAAACTTGAGAAGATTAAAAATTATTAACTAAGCTAAGTGCATCAAGTATATTCATCTATACACAATTTGATGCACACGAGAGTCTCAGACTGCTTTGCAAACATTACTTCACTACCTATAATAATGTACAAAAATATCATAATCTCAGTTTAACTCCAGGATAAACTAGCCTGTTCAGTCAACACGTTCACAAAATGTAAGAGTATAAGTAAAGTTGTGTGATTGATGTATATAAGAAATGCATAAATGCTGGACTCTACAAATTAGGTGCAGATACATTCCAATTTCTTGTATTAGCCAATGCCATGAACACTGAGTTCACTGTTACTTGACCTGAATTGATTTGATTGCCAAGGTCATGCTGGAAATCTGTGACAAAACAAAAAATAGAAACCAGATCTTCCAACTCTCACTAAATTAGTTTCTTAATTACAGCAACTGACAGCACGATCCATAACAGCATTTAACCACATGAAGAGCACTTTAAGGCAATTTCCCAGCTACTTGAGGCAAATAAGTCAAATCTCATCTAAAGTGCCTGGGGACACATAGCTTGGAGTGAGAAGCCGAGTTTCACTCTTGCATCCATAGAACAGATCAGCAACACAAAGTATCTACCCAACCATGGCATAGGAGATGCAGGTCCTCCACACCTTCCTGAATCCCCAGGTTCTGTGTCTCTCTTGTCCTGTTGATCCTTGTCAGGTCAGTTGTGTAGTCCTGACTCCTTATCCTCCAAAGAAGAGTAGGAGGTATCCACCAGGAATGGCCAGTATCTGGCTCCTGACTGTGCTGCACAGAGGGAGCCCTGGGTTCAGTGCCCCTGGGGCTGAGGAGGGCCACTGGAATGGGCTGTTCTTCCACCTCATTTGCCTTCCTTCAACTGCATGACTGACACGCCGATGCTCATGAGCTGGTTTTGGTTTCCGCCTCACCAAAGCACCTAACTCTCTTTCTGAGTTAAATTACTATATGGAGGCTAGAGGGAGAACTTCAAACACAAACCTTTCTTCAGCATGCCCTGCTGCCTGGCTCAGTGCCCTGAATATTGAGGTGCCTGTTGTCAACATCAGCTTTAAAGATCTGCCCCTGCCTGCTTGTTGTGTGGGGCATCCCAGTGAGCACTAAGGACCTCTCTGGAGGTGGGCACGTACAATTTAGGAATAATATCACTGAATATCACAGTTCTCTGAACTTTTTTAGAGAGGGTCTTCTGAGATAGTTCAGAAACCAGACACTGAATTTCAGATGCCATCAATCTTGCTTTGATGTAGGCCGTCTACATCAAAGGAAGGACTTTAAAACCCAGGGAAGATACAACACTTAACCAACAGGGGAAACAGAAGTCACTGCGGAAGAAACAGCTAGACTAACAATCATGGATTTGGAAAACTCTAATTCATCTTATTATTACTTGCACATTAAAGCTATCTGCAAATGATGTCTCAATGCCTTATTTTCTCCTCTGCAAAAGGAAGAAAGACGTTGGTGCGTCCTACAGGAATGCTGTGAGTTTAAACTGAAGTGTGGAGATAGGATGGGAGCAAAGGTCTAATACAGAAGTGATAGTCAAGTTACAAGTTGTTAAGTAAGTTACAAGAACTACTCACATGCATAGTGAGAAATGGCTGTGAACAACCTCCACCTTGGGTGAGGCTTTTTAATTTGTGCTGGCATTGTCACGTTGCAGCTGTTTACCTGCTTCTGGGAACACACTTAGAAGATCAGTAGTAAATTCTTTTAGCTTTACTAGAGTAAGAATCTTCACTCTTAAGTTGTGCCTGCCTGAGCTTTGAGTCCCAGTCTTACGTGTCTTCGTGTGTAAATTACATTTCTGACCCACACCACCCTCAGGTTGCCTCCACCTCTGATGTCTGTGGAGCAGAAAGGTCCAGAATTTGTCAGGAACAGCCATTTCACAGGTGACTGAAAAGCTCAGCAGAACATTAGGGTCTGTATGATCCTTTTGCACCTATGTTTCTTTTGCACCCTTATCAGGTACAGTTTCCAAGTCTCTTGAATCAAGGCATAGGAGCAATGCCTTGTTTGTTCACCATCATTCAGTAGATGTGTTTATGTCCTCAGAACAGATCAGGTGCAGCCGCGTGTCTGCAAGGGACACGCCTAAAATGTTAGATGTCAGACAACTGAGAAAGAAGCAAAGTAAACGGAGGGAGGGGAAGAGTAGAACAACAATGACACTTTTCAGCTGGGCAGTTATGAGAAAGAGAATATTCAAGTACTTTTCTACCACGCTACAAGCTTGTATTTGGTAGCTTATGTTACAGAAACAAGCTTCTGGCAGAGGTGTGGTAGGAGAGACATCAGTATTATATATAGAGAGAAAGGGAGTTGTTTCATGATGGAAAAGAAAACAGAAAGGTGAGAGAGACTTTGTTCATGGCAGAGAGGCCCTTGGCTCGGCCTTACTGCTCATTTAGAGGAAGTCACTGAACTTTTCTTTAGTACCAGTCATTCATTTTATAGGGATGTCTCAAATTCACATGCTTATCATATTCTACAAATGTACTAGAAGATAATTAACCAGTTCTAATAAACTTCTGCACAGTCAAATATTCTTTTTCAAAATCCAGCTGGGTAAAGGTCACAATTTCTGAAAAATTACGTGTTTGATCTAATAAGGCCCTGCATCACCCATCATTTTGAAGCTGAACTTAAGTGACCCTCAGATATTATTTACCTATCATTTATATAAGGCCATTTTTTTCTTCTTGTTTCTAGTACCCTGCTTCAATTAAGCTCTTTTGTAGCATCATTTTCTAGTACTCACTTTATTCCTCCAGATAAATCTTAAAAAATTCTCTCATTCTGCCACCATAAAATTGGAAAATTTAGCATTCAAGTTCTGGAAAAATAGGATGATCATTCTTATCGTTGGAAATCACAGTGACATTACTGTAATAGTAGAGCAGCAGCAGTGGTATGCTGGGTGCCCAGAAGAAAATTCCTACCCCTGGGGAGGCTGGAATACACTAAAAATCAGGGTGCTACACTGTGCACTCTTATTTCCCATGATCTTATTCACCAGCCACTACAGAGAGATTGAATCAAATGGGACAAGTACCTGATTTCGTGGCTTTAAGGAAAGAGAAGATTTAAGCATAACTGGAATGAAAGGAATGAAGCAGGTGATTAAAGATATAAATGGGAAGAAATTGGAAGATCAGAATAGTGTAGGCAGAAGTGTATGGAGAGAGGGAGAGAGAGAGAAGACTAGGGTTAGATGAATAGGAATAACATTTTAAAGCTGCTCACACTTGTATTCTTCATCTGAGCTACTGGTGGACAGTATAGACCTTTTCAATACATACCTGGATGGAAATCCTAATTAGTTCTGCCTGTCCCTGACAGGAGCCCTGAAACCCAGACACACAGAGAAGATCTGGGGGGAGCAAAATCTCATTTGAACTAGGGATGTCTTTGCACGGGCTGCTGGTGCAGGGTGCAGCTCCAAGTTCTCAAGTCATACAATAGTTATCCCATCCAGTGCATGTCACTCTTTAAGAGAATCCATATCAGCAACCCCAAATATTTCAGTCCTGTAATAGATAGTACCTTTTCTATAAATAACAGAAGAATCACTTGGAGATCATATAGCCTCCTTTATATTTAACTAGTTGCCATAGCATCTCTCCTGCAAAACTGTGATAGCTGTGGCTTCCTAAAGGATTTCTAACCCTCGTCAACAGTGTTTCTCTCTTCCCTTAGAGAAAAGGAGTAAGGATAGAAAATTAAGCTTGAAATAGTTTTCTTGGAGCATAGCTAAGATTATCTGATGAAGTCCCATGCCTTTAAAAAAAGAATCAAGTCAGAAAAACACAAGTTTCTGAACACTAGAAAGGGAGAATTAAAGTACATGTTCAGGCAACCTTTACCCTGCCTGGCTTGCGCACCCGGGCTCCGGGAATAGCTCCCATACCGAAGGGTGGCTTTGAACTCTGCAGGGGGGTGGCTACACCTGCCCCGCAGCCAAATTCCTGACGCACCTCACCCCCAGAACACCAGATCGCTCACGTTTGATAAGCCCTTTGCTCCTCTTTTGTAGTGTCTCTGCCTTTGTGCATTTGACACTTCCAGCCCTAACTCACCTGCCATTAAGCCTATGCACAGAGAGCCGCTGGCATCCCAACTTACGCTGCCATTTCAATGCAGTGCTTAAATGAGGTGTGTAGGAGCTCTGGAAGCTACAGGAAGCCCTCTTTTGTTCAAATTGAAGGACCTGGCAAAGAATTTTTTCCTCCATTCACAGGTGGGAATGGTCCATCCACATCAGCTTTTAAGGTGAATCACGGCTTTGCTGACCTGCTGTGACTAATCCTTCTGGCTAATAATGCTTTACGCAGGCAAGGCAGCTGCATGATTTGCACATCGTTCCAGTGCTATTGACAGGGAAGGGCGAGTGTCCAGGTTTCAGAGATATATCCTTTAATCCTTTATTTCCCCTATTTTCAGATGTAGATGCTAGACCTGAAGCTGACTTGAAGGGCATAAAATACCAGGGGACTGTTTTAACTCTGCATTAATGATGCTTTTTCTCAGTGACTACAAGATCTGTCAATGAATTTAGGAACATCCCCGTCGTGGGAGCCGTCTCCCACTCTAGAAGGACTAAAATGAGGCAGATAGATAAGATGGGAGATGTTAAATCATCGTCCTTGTGATTGCAAGGATTAAAAGGAGGAACTCAGAACACCCTTTGAGCTAGATGTACACAGGAATTCGAATTAACAAGGTTTGAGGCTAAGAGATATTCTTTTTCTGCTATTATCTTTTTCACGAAAATACCTAATCCCCAATACATCTATGGCAAACCATTTCTCAGCACTATTGCTTGGGAAAGGGTGTTCAATCTTTTGTCTCATTAAAGTATGCATCCGTATAAAAATTATTTATGCGTTTCATTTTCCAAAAGAGGATGAAATACAAAAGAGAATTAAATGTACCCTCATTTATAACAGCCCACTATTTTAGAGTTCATCCTGCTTTAAAAGAAATTGCTTTTAAGTCATAGAAATGGTAGTTTTGGTTTCCTCTGTAGTATGTCAGTGAACAGTTTGGAAGTTCTACAGAGGTAAGTTAAGTCAACTGCTCAGAAAAATAAAAAAAAAGCCTCACATTCTGCTGTTTATCCATCACCTGGCTGCTCGTTGTAGGCCTCTGTCTTATGAGTCACTGTGAGCAGCACAGTTTGCTCAGCTGAATGATTTAGTAGAGCTCAGGCCTTTGTGAGCAATGTGTTATAAATGAAGTTATAGGCAACGTGGTGCAACTGGATATTTGCACACCACGGGGGTATAAATGTGTTATAAATGGATATAAATACATAAAAGCAAACAGACATGGTGCTTTCCCTGTGGTCACATTGGTTATTTACAATAACAGGTGTCATTCTCTTGAACAACTAAGATACCAAGTAAGTTTAGAAATGGCTTGTATTTATTTATTTATGTCTGTCAGGGATGCAGGCAGCATTGAGAGGTACCTACCATTAAAGGGCAATAATCAGCATTTCCAAGCAAAGTCTGTTCTGGGACAGTAATACCACTCCTGAGCTGTGCTCCTGGCATTTCAGTTTTTCATTAGCACTTAAGAGAACATTTGAGTCCACATTTGTCTTCTGGCTTTTGTGAGCAACAAACAGGGGAAGCAAAATCTAAGATCATCACGTGGAAATTGCTAAGGAAGTTACAGAAATATGTTCTCAGTAAATATATAAGTTTGAGGTAAGAGCAAAAGACCAGGAGCTAGACCTCCAGGGCTTTGTTCTCTGGTCTGTTATTAATGCCAAGCATCCTTGGATGAACCCCCTGCCAAGCTCCTGGGGTGAACCTCTAAAAGCACTGCCCTACATTGACATTCTCCTCTCTTCTGCCATCGAGGGTGCACCTCAGTCTGAGACTTGGCATGGATTATTCCTGGAATAGTACTATGAGATTCACTGAGGGAAAGGACTTAACCAATTAAGCATATTAAACATAAGGATGGAAAAGAAATATGTGCATGTCCACATGACTTTACTTCTTTGCCCACTCCCTCTCCAATACCACAAAGAAGCAACACTCACAACAGACTTAGAAAGCTTTAGAGAGTAGCTTTCACTTTTATATCTCTTTCAGATCCTTCTTCACTCCCAAAACAGAGAAAATAAGTCAATTATCTTCTTCCACTGGAAGCAAGACAGAGCCTGTGATTATAATTGGCTTGCTCTGGTAGATGGTAAGAGTTAAGGCAAAGCAGGTCTTCATTTCCTACCATGGCTGACTTGATTCATGAAGTGATGCTGGTGTGTGGGGAAGGCGACTGCTGAGAGCTCCACAGTGGCAGAGGCAGTGTTAGGAATGCAGGAATCTGGGAACACTGGAGAAACTTTGGATTTTTTTACTACAAATGTGCAATTTCCAGATGAGAATGCCATCCGTACCAGAATAAGGTCTATACTGCCTGCATTTCTGTTTCAAAATATTTTAAAAGCCTTTTCCTTTTGTTTCAAAATGCCTACAAACCCTCCTTCTGCCCCTCAATGTCTGTGTTGGGCTGGGTCAATATGCTCCTGTCCCCACAGCTCTGGGCTGTGGCAGTGACTGACATGGAGCTGAACTGCCGGACCTCTCAGAGCTCCAGGACTGGGAGCCAGCAGAGAAGTGTCTGGCAGTGACAGCACAGCATTCAGCTGTGCAGCACTCCTACCCTCCTAATGCATTTCACACTCAGCAGATTGAATTGCTTTGGTCTTCTCATTTCTTTTTCTTCCAGCAAACAAAACTTTTTTCCCCCCCTTTTCCTTGACAAAGAGTTTTGCCATATGCTCCGAATCAATTGCAACCTTTCTGGTGCTGTGTTACTGCCCACATCTTGGGCTGCATTCAAAAAAAAAAAAAAAAAAAAAAAAAAAAAAAAAAAAAAAAAAAAAAAAAAAAAAGGCAGCTGAAGAGTTTCTGTTTCTGCTGTAACCAAACTAAAATAGAAACGTTCTGTTCATTAACTCAAGGGTTAATGTGTCTTACCACTCCTTTCTTACTCTGAATTTACTAGAACGGAACCATTTCTTTGCTGTAACTGACATATCTGTCTGACACATTTTTGTCTTTCTGCATGGATAGTTATCATGAATAGACAAGAATTTGCTCATATTCATTCACCAATCAACTTTGTTTGTTGACTTAAGTTTTACTTCCCCAGTTATCTTAATTTGATTTAATGCTGCACTTCATGCAGTTCTGTCCCTTCCTATGTGCTGCCACAACATACTGTGTGCTGTATCCACACAAACAGCCGGGCCATTCAGCTGAAGAAGGAGAAACAAAAGCTTTTTATTGATAAAACTAATTTTTGAGCAGGAGAGGTTCCCACATGAGCATCCCCTCATGAGCATCACTGTGGCCCACAGATGGGCCAGAGGTGGGGCTGCCCTCTGCTTTCAGCAGCAATGGGATCTGAGATTAATTTCAGCTTCTGCTTGAATCTGGCAAATAGCTTTCAGACTACATTATTGTAGGTGTTACTTAGGGCATAAGACATCCATATCCCATACTAAGTCCTAGTGAGGACACATTTACAGCAGTAGAACAGTCATACATTCACACATTATGAACCACCTATTAATTGCAATGACAAAGGCACTTTGGGAAATAATTGAGTCACCCCCTTGGATATCTGCTGGCACAGCACATACTGGTGAGGAATCATGCCCCTTTCCTTCCCTCAAATGATAAAAGTAAACCCACAGAAATCTGCAAGCTACTTCAGGATGTGATTTACTTAGAGAGATAGGAATAAGAAGGCAAATATTCAGGGCATGAAAGTGTCATTGTTTGGGTTTGACCAAAGATTTCTATTACCCCATTTTGTTCCCTCCTGCTCTTCCTCCAAGGGCACTGGCCACTTGGGGAGGTCACTCTGTACCAGGGGATTGGAATTAGTGATGACAATTCTCTGTGTCCAGGCCTGGTGTACCCCATGAGTACTGCTTTGTATTCTCCAGCTAAAATGTGTTTTACAGGTACCTGGCTGCTACTTTTGACATGGGTTTCACTGAAGCCTTCCAGTTATTTGATATGTTTGGGTTTTTTCAGTCCATTTTTTTTCAGTGCAGTTGTTCTGCGAATGGAGAGTTGCATTTTCAAGATTATCTATTAATTTTTTATCTAATATTTGCTACAAATTTACTTTATTTCCATTAAATTGCTTGAATCCGCTAGTGAGAATTTTCATGGAAAGCAAAAGAGAAGGTATGCAAACCCAGAAGAAAGAATGAAAGATGAAATCACACCTCTGCTCATACAGATGCATTTAAAACAGAATTAGAAAAATCAGGGGAAGAAATTAAAAAAAAAAAAAAAAAAAAACAACAACAAAAAAAAAACTAATCCTTTGGATCTTCTAGTTTATTTAAATCATCTAATTAGTTTATACACGTTAGGTACAACTCCACTAGGGAGATTCTCAGTATAACTATCCTGTATAATTACATTCATGGATAAAATCAATTTAAATGTTGAAATAAAAGGCTAAAGCACATTTTTCCTCTACTACTCCAGGTTTACTTTTACACTGTAAAAGCATATGCAGCCAAAGTAGCCTTAGTTCAGTTTACATCATGTGATAGAAAGCTGTCACTGTCACCTTTTAAATCATAGTAGTTTGTTTAATAGCCTTAGTCCTTGCCTTAGGTAAAACAGATTAAGTACTTTCCTTATGTTAGTCCTTGAAGACAGCATAGGAATATTATATGACTGCAAACAGAAGAAAACAGCTCTTCCAAGAGGAAGGAAAATGTAAGCCATTCACTGGAAAATTTGAGAACAGATGAGTATGGCAGACAAAACTCAGGAGGAGATGGGTGTTTTCTCCACCTCTTTGACTCAATATCCATCTTAACCCAGTAGTTCCCATGGAGCAAAAGCCTACAAACCAGACTTTATCTTTCTCTCTCTATCTGGAGTGTTAGAAGTTCTTGAAGTTGGTACAGTACCTTTGCTTCTGGAGACACAGGACCCATAGAAGTATTATCACTTCAAAGAGATCAGCATCTCAAAAAAAGGATGAGCTGAAATGACATGAGGCTGTGAAGTGAGTCTGCACTCATCTGAGTGAGCAAAGGCAGATGTTATTTGGACTCATCTCAGATTACTGCATTTATAAGGCACAAAGCCCTGAGTAGCCAGGCTCTCCATTTTAGTTCAGTGTTTGTTTCCATAAATTTGCACTTTACAGAAGGTAAAGCAGGTATTCAACCCAGTTGCATGAGGTTTAGCTCATTCCAACAGCTCAATCTCCTAAGATCTTTGTTCCACAAATGTCTCAATGTTCTTAACGTCACTACTCCCTTGAAGGAATTTACACATTGTAGTTACAGATGCACTGCACAAGTGTAAAGAGGGAACTGCACCATAACAGAGTCACAATTTTCTAGATTACAATTCAGACATTTTGATCTATCCTAGACAGGTTATGAATGCTTTAACCAGACACACAATATATTGTGTATTACCAGACAAACGTTTAGGTCCTAAATAAAGCTGCCTGACACCAATATAAACCTTACTGCTTCTCAAGCCAAAATAAACTGTGCAGCACTTTCAGTTGATATCTTTATATTTGTGATAAAGTGTGGGGAAAGGTTGCTTGCCTTGACTATACAAATACAGTAAAGGCTGCAAAGCCCCCAATTACTAAGAAGGTCTTGCTCATTGAACTGCTTTTTCCTCAATGCAATGCTTGTTATCCTGGTGAGGTTTTTTTGCTACAGTGTAGATAAGGTTTTATCATCCGTCTTGAGTGCCAAATGTCGGGGCAATTGCAATTAACCCTTCTCTGGCTGAAGGCAGTTGTATTGTGTGTCCCTACAATTTCCAATTTTTCAGAAGCATCAAAGCTGGAGAAGGAAATGGGTCTCTTTGCCTGTAAGCAATAACAAACATGGAAGAGGAATGCTGTTTATTTGGTGCAGCTGGAAAGAATGAAGATGTTCATCTTCCTTTATCCCTTTCAGGAATTTAGACTGCTGTTAGGTAACAAGAAAAGTATGCTAATAACTTTCCACGTAAGTAAGCAAGCATTTCACCATTGATGCTGCAATGGGCTTCTCTACTGCTGCCAAGTTGCACAGGTAATGAATAAAGCTTGTACAGTGATTCCAGATCCACAGACAAACTTTTTGCCTAACTATACTGTAGTGATTAAAACATTCAATGATGCTTAGCAGAGGACTCTTCAATTATGGCTTTTTTTTTGTTTAACAAAAATAACCTAACTTATATGTTTTAGCTTTAAAACAAGATCCATTACTAGGCTATACTCCTTCTCTTGCTTAGACTACAGTCCTTTTTACACCATTAGATGTAAACCTTGAGTTTCTCCCCTTTAGGATGTGATTCCCAGAAGTAATGTTTTCAGGTTCTTTACTCAACTCTAATTGCACAGGACTTGGGGACCCGGGGCTGGGAGCTGCTCCCAGTCTCAGGGGAGCTGGACATTAGAAGCAGCATTGTGCTTTGAGGCTTCAGCCCTTGCCACTTTGCAGTGACACGAGGCTGTCTCTAGACAGGCAGGTGCAGGTCCCAGGCCTGCTCTCCAAGCTGCAAGGACACGAGCCAGTTCTGGCACCTCTGTGACAGCCTTAGCACGGCACTCACATCTGAGCTCAGATGCTCTGCTCTCAGCAAGGCTCGTGTGCTCAGGGGCAGCACTGTGCTGACATCACTGCTCGGTTTCTGGTTTAGGTCTGGCAGCCAGGAGAGGCCATGGGGATAGCAGATGTGTGGATGTCTGCACTGGAACCAAGCTGTGCTTCAGTTTCATGGCTAATAATAAAGGATTCAGTTTCAGAGGGACCTGGGAAGACTGAAAAGGGATGTTTTGGGTTGGGGCAGACAGTGATTTTACTCCCATCCACAACATGAAGACCAGGAGTATGGAAAAGCAGTGGTGTGGGGCAATGCAGTCAGCAGACCAACCCATAAGCGAGTCATATGGGCACCACCGTCAGGAGACTGAGGCATGGAAGGGAGAGTCTAACAGTGAGTTATGGGAGTGCCAGTGGAATTTCCAAAGGGATTTTAATGGAGGTCCTGAAGAAAAGGATGGTTGTAGGCAGGAAAAAGTGCTAATCATGAAACATTTTTTGTCACACCAGAAGATAAAACAGCAATCAAGTTTCAGGAACCCAAGACATCCCTTATATACTGTGAAGGGCTAAGGATGTAAGAGAAAAACCACAAGGGGAAAAGTTGATGGACTCTGTTATTCCATTTAACATGCAAAAAATGCCTCATTTGTGGATAACAACCTTGTTCAGTGCCTCTGTAGCTCCAGACAACACTGCTCTGAAAAACATGCCATCTGCTCCACCCCCACCATGGGCCACATGGTAGCTTTCTACCATACTCCACAACAAACTCCTGTAGGGAAGGCTATAACAGAAACTGTGCCTTAAGAAGACACCAGGGTATTAAAGAGAGTTCCTAGTGCCCTGCATCGTTGCCCTATAAAGGATATATTAGATAAACAATATGCAGAAGGTTTAGGAGTGTGGCCCTACATTACAGGAGAAGACAAAATAAATAGGTAGATAACTAGATAGATAGATAGATAGATAGATAGATCTTGGCAGGTTGATCCAAGGGAATGTTCTTTCCATACTCCATGTTTGGTAATGAATAGATCTCAGTCAGATGCTGGGGGCATTTGGCTTTTCCAGTGCCAGTATCACTGGCAGTAATAGAGTGTGCCAATGGCCATCTGGCCAAACTGGGAGGTGCCAGTAGAAGCAGAGGCTTCCCAAAGCCAAGTGATAGGAATGGGGGAAGTTCTGAAATGGGAAAACAGAGCTGTTATGCACCTCTCTGACATATGGGGAGAACTCGGGGCAAATGCAGTATTTTCCATCATCTACAGACTTTTGAAGCATTTCAAACAGGATACACCTTATTCTCTGCCTATAGTTGAGGCAAATCCCATTTTTTTTTGGCAAAATGGGACACTGTTGTTAGTGCTACTGTAACACAACCCTGTCTCATGGTACAAGGCATGTTTTTCCCTCAGGACCTTTGCCTGACAGACAGTCTCACTATCATAGGAATAGCCCACATCTTTTCCTTATCTCTCCTGAGTCAGCATGGCCAGCCTGTAATTCAGCACTTACCCCACCTTCAGCTGGGACTGGGTGTTGTTTCAGTGGCACCATCTGCCCAGGCTGCCCTGCCAGAGTACAGGAACCTCAACAATGAACCCATCTGGCTGGGTTGCTCCTGATCCCTTCCATCTCCAGGTGCTCCTTCATACCAGCCCCTCCGCAACAATTCATGGGTGAAGGGAGAGATGCACCCATTTGAAGCTCATCTCCATTCAGTGGTCTAGCTCATGGCATGGCCCCACAAATAGTTGTGTCAGCATGAGAGAAGGACCAGCCTGCAGAGGTGTGGGGATGGTGATCCCTGAACCATAACAGGGTGAGGCCATTTTTACCTGGTACAGGTAAAGATGGTTCAGCACTCTGCTACCAGAGTGCTTATCCTGATCTATGATGGTCTTTGTGCTCCTGTTTCTTCCAACTACAAGAAGAAGAGGCAGAAGGAAATTGCTAATGTTCATCTTGTCAGCAGGTGCAAATTTGTAAGAAAGAGTCAAAGACTTACCAAGGATCTCTTTTAAATTCTATTAATTACTTCTTTTTGAATGACCATAAATAAATTACCTAGACTCCCACTACCAGGTTGAGAATAATCTTGCATTTTCTTATAGGAGGCATGACTTTGCTCACAGTTTTATGTGTGGAGGGTTTGAGAGGTTTCATTACACATGGACTGAAGTAGAATGCAAGAAAAATTAACTAATCTTATCTGGGTGTGAGACTGGGAAGGGAACAGCAAGCTCTAAACAAAAAGGTGTATCATTTTGACAAATACTGTGATGCTGCAGGCATTTAGCTAAACACTGCAATTCTGCATAAGGACATTTTGACATTGCCTTATGTCTTGTTTTCTCTGGGTGTATGCCACAGAAGACAGATATAAATACTATATTTTCCACTGGAGGCTGGAATGATATAGGACACAACATCATCACAACTTCAGTTTAAAATCACAAATCTTTGAAAGATACATACTTTAATTCTCATGTATATCAGGAAACTGTATCTTCATGTGGGATCTGATCAGTTCTTGATACAGTTAAGACATGGCTTGATTTTGCATGAAATACTTTCTTGTAATACATTTTAACCAGGTATCTTGGTACAGCTCTTGCATAATCTACATTTATAGAATAACTTAACTAAAATCTGCCATCTCATCTGTGATATAACCGTGTTTGGTGCAGTGTGTGTGTAGCGACTTGCAGATCAGTCCCTGAAAAATGAAAAAAAAAAAAAAGCTACAGTATGGTAGATTTATTGGTCTAATTCACAGGGAGAATGAGCAAAACAAGGAAAGACAAAATCCCAGCATGCTATTCCACAGTCAATTAGCATGTAATAATGTTTTGCTTGGGTGATGGCTGCTGACAACTGTGTGGTCGCACTAGCTGGGTGGTCTTTTTTCAGCTTATATAAATAAACACTGCAAATTCTGATATGGCTTGACCAGAGTGAATATAAATGCCATCCTCACAAGAGAAAATACAGGATACTTGCATTGCTGGCAGGCACTTCTTGGGCTGGACTTCCCTGTTGTGGTAATTCCACTTTCGTAGTCATGGACCTAAAAGCACTGCGGCCTCAGAATGTGAGGCACCGAACTACTCTTACTCTCTGTGCTGGCTCAAGGATGTTCAAAATGTTTTGAAGGAGTAGCTTAGCAGGTAAGATCTGTTCTCCTACAACTAACCTGCCCAAAATAGTATCCTGAACTCATGATCTGTCCATATTAAATGTGCACTGCCACATAATCCTGCAGAGCACAGAAACTGGTGTTGATGGAGAGGCAACTGCAGCTTCCTCGTTCCCGCTCACCTAGAAGATGGATAGTGCAGTTTTCCCCACTTTCAGCCCAGACTCCATTTGAATTAATGAAGGAGCATTTTGGAGAGTGGAGTGGGAGCTGGGTAAACAACCTCAAGGGTGAAAAGTGGCTCATCAACTAAGAAAGATGTACTCTGAGGAAGAAAAAAGAGTCAAGGCAGACTTTAAAAGGTTATCTCTATTAGGTAGGGATGGGGATAGACACCTATCTTAAACACTGTATAATACATGAAAATAAAAACAACCCCGGGAGATGAGGACTGTCAGGACTGGTAGGTGAAGTTAGGATTCAGATTCCTGTTTGTTGACTGATCAGATTTCAAAGTAGCTTTACACTCAGGAATATAGTTCTGCTATTTTGGCAGACTCTTGGCACAAAAATGGAAGTTATTTCCTTAATATGAAGACAGCAAGATTGAAATTGCTTGAGACACTGGAAGTTTGGCTTCACTGCTTGTTTTGGAGGTATTTGTAACATTGAGCACTTCACTGTCTATAATCAATGGAGATAAGGACTTCTGCTCTCCATCACTCTGAAATAGCTTATCTTTCCCTAGTGACCACAAAGAAAGCCCAAGAAGATGAACTGACTTCAGCTGTAGTTTACATTACAAAGACTTTCAAAGCTATTCTGGTTTAAAGTATCAGCTCCTTCTTCTCCTTACAGACTCCTCCCCAGAGATGCCTCTTCTCATTTACACCCTGTCTAGTGGCAGCTGTCCCTCAGTAGTGCAGCTGTGCTGTAAACAGCTTTGCGCAACCACTCCAGTCAGAAAATAACAAAAAGGAAATTATTTTTCAGATGGAGTCTCCCAATCTGCTTCACGCAGTGACCACACAAGCAGCTCTATCAGCACAGCTGGTGCACCCTTTTCAGGGGCAGAATACAGCAGCAGAGGGAAGAAGGAACAGCACTGGCTTAGCACAGCCATAATGCCCCACAGCATCTCAACTTGCCTCTGTGCTTCTGGAAAACATATTCGTATTCCTAGAGCTGGGATGGGTCCTAGTTAGGTCCAAGGCCTAACTCTTTTAACAGACTAAAACTTGAGCATGCACCAGGCTCACTTCTCTATCTTTCTCTTCCTGTTGTCCCTGTGTTCATGGGAAATAAACCCAGAAGCGTGGGTGAGAGCACAGCTGGAATGTGCTCCTGTGCAATGGTGCTGGAGCAAGATCCTCTGTCATCTGTTGTTGCACCTACAGGTATTGACTGTGAGCCAAGTCAAGTGCCTAAAAACGTAATTCAGCAATTCCAGTCCTTATATCAATGTGACATCTTGGGTAGGCATTTGCTTGAGAAACTCCTTTTCTCATGTCAAACTGGAACAGTAACTCTATTCTGACTTTCCAACACATAGCAAGGCTGCTATGAGGGCAGAGGTCACCAGATCACTGAGGTTCAGGCAAACTCAAAAAATGCAGAAGAAGACTAATTCCTTTGATGCCAAAATTGTTGATAAGAGAATTCAGTGTAGTGTGAGCCAAATTCTTTTGGCTGCCTATTAAAGGCAGCCTCATGACAGATCCTCCTTGTGATGTGGCTCTACTCTGTAACTGCTGAGTGTCAGCCTCTATTGTAACATCTTCTGCAATAAGGCATCTGTTCCTTGGGGGCAAAACAAAATGGATGCTCCATATTGCTGATGAAAGTGTCATTGATTTTGTTGAGAATTGTTATTACAATTGTAAAAAGGTCCCTTCAGGCTTGCAACTGACACATGAGGCAGTGAAAATCAAAGTCGCACTCTCAACTGCAAACAAGCAGTGTACTGAAAGGGACAAAAAAGTAATGGGAGTCAACTAAAACAACTATGTAGTCATATTCTGAGATAGGCCAGAAGCAAAGGGGCTTTCAGAAAAAGAAGGGGAGTGACAGCCAGTCACTCAAATGGGCCCAAAATGCATCAGGAAAATGAGCATCAGATTTTTTAACTCTTCAATGGAAAGAGGTACAAGAAGTGTTTAGAGATGAAGTTTTAAAAGAACAAAGTCCCTTCCCTTCAAATGCTTCTGCAATTCAACAGCCAGCAAATGAGTTCTGTGATGGGAGGAAAAATGTTGGAATTCTGGAAACTTGGATTTTGGGATTTTAGTGTGTAGTAATACATGTGAGTTAAGATGGAGGACTTTGGGCATTGTCCTGGTCCTTCTTCTTCACCTTCTTCTTCCTTCTTCCTCACGGATTTAGGTGGTTTTCTGTAATTGGGTGAAAAAGTCTGCATTGCAGGCTTTGGGTGGTCATTACTGGGTCAGAAGTATAAATAATATAGGTGTCATCTCTTTATTGGGGGATTATCACTTAAATAACCTTGGAATGAGTTAGGAGTACTCCATTTTACCTTCGCTTTCTAACTTGCTAGTTAGAGCTCACGGCTCATGAGTCTGTAAATAGATAAGACATAATAAACATCCAAGTCTGAACACGACACCTATGTTTCCTGTGTATCAATCCTAACCTTGACAGAGAGAAAAAGAAGCCAGAACTGTCACAGAAAACTGGTAACAGATCTTCAGAAAGGATGTGATAACCTGCACTTTCTCTGCTGCTTAAATCAGTCACAGGATATACAGGTACACAGCAGGTACCCGTTCTCATCTCATGGCAGGCCATGAGGATGTTGGTAAAATGCAAGGGGAGAGCAGGGGAAAGGATGAGTGAGATTTGGGGATCTGTGTCACTTAATTAGGAGCTTGCCTGCCACACTGAACTAAGCTTATGAGGAGAGCACACACCTGCACCCTGCTACAGCAGAACAGCAGCTCTCCATCAGTGAACATAAAAGAAAGCAAACCTCTCTAAGTGGCCTATATTCAATAGCTGCATTTTTATTTTCTCAGGATGAATGGTGAGCTATCACAAACGCACCAGGCACAACTAGCACTGCAAACAAATTGATAAAAAGTCATTAGTTTAGATTCAGAAGAAGACAGTCCCAATTTTTAAGGATCCTTGATGCAGCAACACCAATTTTCACTCAGCGTTGATTGGCATTCCCCTACT
The DNA here is from genome assembly GCA_013400275.1 of Rhadina sibilatrix. Classification (NCBI taxonomy): domain Eukaryota; kingdom Metazoa; phylum Chordata; class Aves; order Passeriformes; family Phylloscopidae; genus Rhadina; species Rhadina sibilatrix. The sequence goes on along the minus strand of VWYO01012256.1, from coordinate 727,222 downwards.
TTTGTTTTGTTCTGTTTATGAAAGGGTGAGTAGCAAAAGGCAAATCTAGTCACAGAAGCAACAACATTTAAAGAATCATCACTGATGACCTTTTTTATTTAGCTGTAAAACACACTCAGGGAGACAAGTCACTGCCACTCTGCTCTGCAGTTTCTGCAGACATACAGACCCTCCTGGAAGTGACCACTTGAGTGGTCTTGAGCAGACTAACCAAGTTATTGCATCCCTGCTGATTTACCTTGGGGGTTGTTTTTTGGTTCTTTTTCAACAGAACTTCCACTTGTGATGCCTAGATGCCATTTTAACCTTATTTAATCTTAACTAAAATATTGGATCGTTTGTCTAAATTTCTTAAACCATTTTATTGTATATACCTGTAATCTGCACCTGATATTCAATGCGACTGTTTATTTCCTTAGGCTAAATCCTTAGGTTAAATCTCTCCCTTGCAGCCTCTCACAAGTATCTTCACTTATACAGCTGAAGTTCTTTACTAGTCTATTGTTATCTCACACCTTGATAACCTTGATTTCCTTCTTTTTTTACTCTAAAAGCAACTTTTATTGAGTCCTGCTTAAATCTACACATGGCCTCATTCTTACTTAGATCTATAAGGGTTTCCTGCTTTCAAACAGCACAATGCCTCATAAGAAATATATATTAGGGTGAAAGTACTTCAGATGATCCATCTCTTACTACCATTCCAATCCTGAGATGAATTTTGCGTAGTATGTTTGCACTCATCCATCTCCATTCTGCCTGGTTAGGGGGCTTGCTGTCAGTGGTAGAGTTCAGATTCAGTGCTTGAGAAGAGATTGTTCTGTGAGGAGGTATCAGTCAAAGTAATATAAGAAACCTGGGGAGAGTTTAGAAGAATGATGCATGAGATCTGATGCTTTTGCTTGTTTCAAGATAGAAAAGCTCACTGTGAGCTCAAGTTCTCACAGGTTATGCAAGGAATACTTGGTGTATTGTCTGTACAGCCCCCTTTGCCCTGTTAAAGCAGAAGGTCCACTCTCATTAGCAGAGTTCCTGCAGGTGTGTAAGTATGTTGATAAGCAAATTGCATTGATAACTCACACAGTATTCAAATAATAAATGTTCAATCTAGAAAGAACCTCAGAGTATGGATGCCACTGAACACAAGAAATTGCTTCTGCTTCTTGAAACATAGAATGTTTGGCTTTAGTACTGTTTTCTACATCTGTATGCTCAACTTCGTAAGCTCGTGTCTTACCTTTTTTCATTAAAGTGTGTACAGTAGTGTAGAGGAGAGAATCAGCTGCTCCTCTGATTAAGGGAAAAGTGCAAGGCTGGAGAGACTGTCCCTGTGCAGTGCACAGGAGGCTCTCAGCTGAAACACCAAGGCACAAGTACAGGGTGGGACTTGTGCTCACACAAGTAATGATGCTGTTACCTAGTTATGCACAAGTTCATAAAGGCTTGATATTGATAAATGCCAAGAAGTAATGTGAAGGTATGTGGGGGAGAAGAAAGAAGAAAGAAGAAGAAGAAGAAGAAGAAAGAAGAAGAAGAAGGAAGAAGAAGAAGAAGAAGAAGAAGAAGAAGAAGAAGAAGAAGAAGAAGAAAAAGAAGAAGGAAGACATGATATTTTTCTATAAATCAGAGGCCAAAGAAATAAAAAAGGTATTGCAAAGAATGGGAACTTTAAAGCTACAGAACATTTAATATCCAGGCAACCATCAGAAATGGTGAGGATCTTGCAAGTTCTTTTTTTGTAGCATAAAGTTAATTACAAAAGGGAACATCTGCCCTAAAACTGATGATATGGGTACATCTGCCCCAGAAGAGTTGGTAGATGTACCCATATGCAAGCATCCACCCTTGAATAGCTTTCTTTTGGGGCCTGCAGAGCATCCCCAGATTAGGTGCATGGCAGTGGTGTCACTAAAGCTTTGATGACCCAATTGAAACCAGAGCGGATATCTCGCTGCCATGTGGGAACTTGCAGGTTCAAGGGTCTGTGTAATCTAAGCTGAGATACAGCCAAGAGGGGAGGAAACTGGGCTCTGTTCTAGCACTGCACTGCCAGCCAGCTAGGGACAAAGTTCTAAGCATCTGCTCTTGTGTAAGACGTCTGGGTTTTGGCAGCTTTAGACGTAGAAAATGCTTGTAGCTTGTTTCTGGGCCAAAAGATAAGATGAACAAGAAAAAATGGAATTAACCTTTTATTAGAGAGCTGGATCATTATTAGTCCATGAGGCTGCTAAAGGGGCTTTTCTGGACTCAGAGTCTGAGCATTAATATAAGGTGGAGCACACAGCATCATAGTATCAGGCACAGCAGCTAAGCAGGATGAATCGCAGCATGACTTTGTGTGCATGTAAGGCTCTCAAGGGAGGTGCATGGGAGCAGCTCTTTCCATGACAGAAATGAATGACAACATGACAACATTTTGAGAGGGTGTTTTTTTTTTTTTTTTTGTTTTTTTTTTTTTTTTTTTTTTTTTTTTTTTTTTTTTTTTGTTTTTTTTTTGTTGGGAAACATTGCCTTTGCAAGCAGGGTGGGGATCAGACACCACCGAGGCACTGACGTGAGCTAGCTGCTGCAAGGATTCTGTCTGTGACACTGCTCCACAGAGGTGCAGAAAATAGACCTGGTGTGGGATGTCATACAGCTCTGCCCTGTCACAAGAGACCATCCTAATCCATTTCTGTACTTTGCCAAGTGCTAGTTAAGAGTGATACTGGACATTTAAAATGCTTGGGAATATGCCTATTGCATGTGCAGTTTACCATTTACTGAAGGATGAGCACAAACATAGGCAAAACTGACCCAGACACAGGCAGGAGTTTGGTCCCATTTCATACTCAGGAGAGAATGATGGTTAGCTTTACTTTCAGATGCTCAGGCTGTTTCCAGAGAAATCACTTCTCACTTCTGTACTAGCACTGTCAGCTAAGGGAATACCTGTGTACTGCCACTGTGTTAACTAGGCTGGTAACCTCAGCTGGAAAACTTGTGTGAATATACAACAAACAGCACATAAACAACAACAATTAATTGGCCGTTTTACACTGTGCCTGTGTATGCATGTGTTTGTGTGGGTGGAGAATGCAGACAAGATGTTCCTACAGATTCTTGTAGAACGGAAATTTGAAAGTAGAATTGAAGGTGGTGAAATTTACTGTGTGCTGCATAACAGTAAGAGAAATGCTGTACAGCCAGATGGTTTTTCCATAAGTCTTTGCTACAGACTGGTATTGGCCTCACTATATCAGTAAAATTATGCTTGCTGGTAAATGTCCATACCAAACTGATGATGCAGTAAGGAACAGTGTTTTTAATCAATAAGTGTTTGTCTGTCCATCATATTGATTTTATTCTCCCTAGCATATTTACTTTCATTCTGGAAAGATCTTAAGATAAATGAGCTCCAGTATCAAAGGAAGATGTCAGAAGAATCTTTAGAGGGTTAGCATCTTTTATGTGGATTTGGAGGTTTTAGACATTTGTTAAATTTAGGAGTTAAATGAGAACAGCTTTGAGTGATGATGCAATGCAATGTTGGGATTGCAAGAAAAGATCCCAGCAGAAGGCCAGCACACAGATGTGTCAGATGAGACTGCATTCCACACACCAGAAGTCACCATCTCCTGACCCAGCCATGAGCAGCAATGATTTGGACTTCCTTATATTTGAAAGCATTCAAACACACTGGAAGAAATCCCAGTCACTGCAAGTAACTTTAGGCTACCGTTAAAAAGCCAGAAGGTATCTTGCAAAACATCCTTACTTTTCTAGAAAGCAATTGTTCTTCACCCGGAATCATCACCCTCCAGACAACAGCAAGCTAAGAACAAAATATATAATTTGATCCATTTCAGTATGTATTTATTTTCCTTATTGGTTCTAATGGGGCAAGGGAATTATTGTTGGTTTTTAACAGTTATGTATACATTCCTGTCTTCTCTTTTTGGGAACACACATAGGAAAGGGAACACACATAGGAAAGAAAACCCATGAAGGACTCTCAAGCCCCAAAGCAAGAGTCACAGAACCACAGGCTAATTCAGGCTGGAAGGCATCCCTGAGGCCCCCTGACAGGCTACCTTGCTTACAGGAGGGCTGACTTCAAAGCTAGGCGGAGTTGCCTAAGGCCTTGACCAGCTGAATCTTGAAAATGTCCAGGACTGGAACTTCACAGCCTCTCTTCCCTGTTCCAGTGCAGTGTCACTTTCAGGAGGACATTTTCTTTTCTTATATTCGATGAGAGTTTTCTGTACTGCAAACAGCAAACACTGTCCTTTGTACCTTCCTGTTAAATGCCTGAGAAGAACCTGGCCCTGTTCCCTCTGTAACCTCCCCATCAGTGGAAGATGGCAATAGGCTTTCCTATTCTCCTCTTTCTTAGGCTAAATAAATCATGTTGCCTCAGTGTCTTCTCCCATGCCCTGTGACTTGTGGTTATCTGCTGGATGCCCTTCTGTAAGCTGGACACAGTTCTTCAAATACAGCCTCATCAGGACCAAATCCTGCTCCTAGCAAAGTTCCTGCTGAGAAATACACTCCTCCTTGCCTTTCTTGGAGGTAGGTGTGACATTTGCCTTTCTTGACCTTGGGCACCTCATCAAATTATCATCATTTTTCAAATATGATAGAGTATGGCCTTGCCATACTCAATGACACCATCCAGCTCCCTCCTAACTCTTGGATCCATGCCATCACAACCCAAGGACTCACACACGTCCCCATGCTTACGCTGAAGCATTTGTTTACACAGTCTCTGACTTAATCTTCCCTTCCCATTAGCAATATTTGTCTCCTTCAAACTCTGCCACAAGGCACGCAGCTCTGTGAGGCTGAAGGCAGACTCTGACAGCAAAGACTGAGGAAAAGAAAAAAAAATAAGGTCTTCAGCCTTTTCCATATCCCCCCCTTACCAAGTCTCCTGCCCGGTCAGGGATTGTTCTGAGCTGGCAATACTTTCTCAAAGGGAAGATTGGGTGTCCAAGTTCTGCAGATTTTTACTTCTGAAATTCTGGACTGTTTTTTAATTTTCATAAAAAACATTTTGTGAGAGAACAGAAAACAGGAGGCTTTGGATGTGAAAGTTTGCTGAAAAAGAAAGTTATGGACACAAACAGACTGTCTTTTGCTAGGCTCTTACTGAGCACATTATTCCTCACATAATGGCAAATATTTCCCATTTTTAAAATTCAGTTCATAAAAAAAAATCATTATACAGGGAAAAAGAATGCCAAAAACCCAACAACTCTTAATTTATTCCCCAGACTGTAGCTCAACACAAAAAGAAAACACAGATGTTTCATAACACAGCTGTAGAGTGAGCTTTTCCAGGTTTGTGAATTTGGCACCCTCCTGCATTTTCGGGACCCAAATTAATGGCTCAGGCAGACAGCCCTACTCTGGATGTAGCCCTGCATGTGCTGCCTGAATAGGGATCAGGAAGCAAGCACAAGCTCCATCAGCACAAGCACTTAGGATTCAGTGAAAATTGAACTAGAGATATTTCATGCCATGGTTTACATGTTTATGTTATTCCACAAAATCATAAGTAATTTGTATAATACGTAATAGACACTGACTCCACAGGCTACCCAGATTAGAAATATGTCACAGGGGAATCTGTAGGGTTTGTCACCAGTTTAAGGCATTGGTAGGATCTATATGCCAGTGAAAGGGTGTAGCTTTTGCTCAATCCTGTGTACATTAGATGCAGCTGTAATTCAGTTCAGCCTGAGGGCTGCAGTAACTGCTGTTGATGTAGCTGTAAATTATTACTTGCTTCAAGTGAAGAGAGGGCAGGAAGGCTACTATTGTCCAAAAGGGTGTTCCTGAGGCAAACCCTTGATCGTTCCTGTGAGCAGTGATGATAACAGTGCTGTTAACATATAATCCTTGCTGGAGGCAAGGTACAATTGTGTGCAGTGTGGCTGCCCAAGGTAGGGCTGCTGCCTTCTCCCACTGACACTGAGAATCTCAGGGCTTTACCAGGCACTACTCTCCAAATCTCTGCCCGTCCTTAACTACATCATGCAACCTCTTTAATTTCCTTTTTCCTGCAGCCAGTTCCTTCTGGATGTAAAGCTTGCAGGACCTCTTCCCACTTCTCCCTGCGAGTGTCTCAAACATCTGACTTCGAATTCACCTGCGTTCAAATACAATTTTTCATAGCTAAAAAGACCAGAATTCTATGCCTGATATCAGGGAAATTAAGGGACATAATGCTTAAGGGACAAATTATCATTGTTGGAGTGAATTCTCTGCAGTCTGATCCTGCAAATTAATCAGGACTATCAGTTTCCAGTGAGAAGGAATGTTTACCAGTGGTTCACTACAATACAGAACCAAAGGACTAAAGGATTACTTGTTGGACTACTGAACAAAGATTTCCTCTGTGAAGAATTAAGATTAATGCTTTGTAGAAAGGGAAAAACTCTGGGTACCAGGCAGAACCCTGTCCTGTAGTCACTAGAGTTTACGCAAGGAAGCACAGCAATGCACAAAGCTTTCTCCCTTTGGGACAACAGGAATGGATCAGTCTTATCTTTGTGCTTTATCCAGATTTGTTTGGCACAGCAGCAAGTGGACACTTACTGATTTCTTCTGAGCTTAGAGATCCATCCTAATGGGGTCAGATTTTTCACAAGGGATTTCTTAGCCTCAATGGCACAGAAGCACACAGGAAACCAACATGATATTTTTAAGAATCAGACATTTCTTTTCTGCTAATGGATTGCACAATCAAAGCATGCTTAACTAGCTTCAAGTAAACAGATGAAGAAAAAGAAAATTGGATCAAACAGAGAAGAATGGGATTTGCTGGTAGCAAATAGAGAACATTTTTTCACCTCCTGAAATACCTAGCATGCTATTTGAAGTACTTGTAATTATGAGCACTATGTCAGTGCTCAGGGAGATAGAGGAAAGGAGTCACACTCCCTCTCACTGGATAATTAAGCTCCCATTATTATTCAAGGCGGTGGGATGAAATAAACTGTGTATATTGCAGGTGGGAGGAACAGGGCAGAGTGAAGAGGGTTAGAGTTGTGTGAAGGCAAGAAGCTAACCACTCTGAAAAGATGAGAAGTAAGAATACAATAAAGAGTGCTTCAGCTCACTGCCTCCTTTTTTCCCTATGGCAAGAGACACAACATCAGAAACAAGGATGTTCTCACCACCCTCAGATCTACTTACCATTCTCTAGCAGCACTGGTGCTCCAGAGCTCTGTATTTCCTGGCAAGATCTCATCATTGCCCCCAAGGAAATGGGCAATTACAATAGCTCTCCTTTCTAATGGGGTAACAGTGGCCAGAGATGTAAATGTCTTCAGAAATCTTCTTTCTAGGATTTTTCAAAGCATTAAGTAATTTGACATTTGCTTGATAGAAGTTAGATACAAAATTACCCCGAAATATTCACTAACTACTTACCTGCCTTTTTAGGCACATATATATCCTTAAAAATGAGATGCAAGTGGCTCGTTTCTGAAAGTGATAAAGAAGCTTAAAGCAACGCCTTATGGTAGGTCTCTAAGGAAAAAAAATCTTAGGAGTGAGTCTTTAAGCACCCTCAGGTACCAGGTCTTTGCAAGCCCTCTGTGGGTCTCAGCTATCCTCTTGCCTCTAAGGTCAAGCTTGTAGCTTAGCAAGAAACCTGAACTTTACTGTTCATAGATGAAAACACAACCCCCCAAAAAAATCTGTCTGGTATAAGATGTACATAACATTCTCAACTTGGGGCCCCTGTTTTCTCTAGAGGATGGCTATGCCAACTCTGACATGAAGTGTGCTTTCTCCTCAAAACCCTTTAAGCTTTTTAAAGTTCAGGAGCAAATGTCATTACAAGGCCCAGTTTATAAATAGGAGATGCTACACATAGGAGGGCTGATTCATTTTGTTTGGCTAACTCTGGACCAAGGAGGGAGGCTTTTCACAAGGACCCGCTTGGCTTGGCCTTGTGTCTTCGGTTTCTTGGGTCTGCTTCATAACAAATTCAGGGTCTATAAAATAACTCTGGTGCATTCAATATATTAATCTTGTTGAAAGTACAGATGTCCACTTCTTCAATGGAATAATAATAATGATAGCTTGTCTTCCTTAGGGACTGGAGTGGTGTGAATAAAAGAGCTTGGCTAGACAGCAAAGTATGCCAAATGGACATATTTTACTAGATGAGAAAAACAGCTTGTCACTTCTAATTGTTCAAATTATGTGTGATTCAGTTCTTCCTGCAGTTATTTTTAACTTGTTGTTAAGGGGGTATTATGTGCAGCTAAGAATAAAAAGGGTGTGAAATTGTTAGCTCCCCTGGTAGGTAGGTGGTGATAATGAAGATTTTATAAAGTTCTTGTTAACAGACAAATCTCTATAGTGCTCAGGAAGACTCTTACAGCATTACTAGTCTCTCACTAAAGTAATGGTTCCTAAAAAACATACACAGGGTTTTGATCTGCTGTTTTCCGTTTTTTTTTTTTTTTTTTTTTCCTAATTATAGAAATGAGCTGATATCAGAGTGATGGGTCAGAACTCCAGGATACTAAGTGTTAGGCTTACTTCCCAAAATGTCATCCAAAACTGCTGACTGGGACCCCAGGGCATGGTCTGCAGCTGGCTCACAAGTCATGTCCTGTGCTTGGCACCATGCCAGCCTCTCTCCATTAGGAGAGCTGCAGCAGTCACTCCTCAGCATAGCAAACCCCCTAACAGAGATTGCTTTTACAGTATGGGCCACAAGTCTGGCATCAGGGAACTACTGGCTTAGACCCTTTCTGGCCTGGTTGAGTACTCTTACTGTAATGTGGGTATATGAAAGACCTGCTGTGGTAGCTAGATTTGTCTAGAATATCAGAGGAACTCAGCTCACACTGATAATGAAGACATTGGCCAAGAATATTTAGGTCACTGAACCACTACAGCAAACAGCCAGATGTCACACCTACCCCTCTGCCTAGTGTGGCAGGGCTGGGGCAGAAGTGTAGGACAGGATAAACTTAAATACGCACTTAACAGAGCATATAGGAAAAAAAAGGATAAACATCTAACAGTCAAAGGTAAACATCCCAGTCCTCATGTCAAGGCATCAAACCACTCAGCAGGACACCAAAACAGGTTGCCTTAGCTGACTTAAGAAGTCCTGTTGGTGTCAAATGTTCCTGTCAACACAGCTGATTCAGCAGTCAGGTTGTTGTCAAAGGTCACAATAGTGATGTGGAGTGGGGACAGCAGGCAGCTCATGGGCAACTGGACTGGTAAGGTTTCCAGGTGGAGTGCACACCTGAGCTGTAATCACTGAAACTCATGCAGCAGTGCCTGAATTACCTTCAGTCATGTTAACATGGGTGCAGGTAGATACTGACCTGGATGCAGGCGATGGAGCTGTGGCAGGAAGGAGCTCAGCAGGAGCCAGCTGCACCGGCTCCTGTCCAGACTCACAAAGGCTACAGCCATCGCTGCTTGCAGGGCTATTGTGACTACAAATGGGGACTTCTTGTTCTCCGTGGAGAAAGTCCAGGAGCTTACTTTTAGTCTTTCTGGGACACATAAATCACTGTATGGAACAGAGACTGAAACCTGGGGGATGGAGGGGATGGAGAGAGGGAAATGGCAGTCTGGAGTGCAACAACCTATGGGAACCTGAAATCCCATTCAGGCATCCCCAGCGCCTTTGGAATATGACTAATTCATAGTGTGGGGAGGGAAGAAAAACTGTCACAGCTTTGGGGAACAACACATCCTCACACATGGGAGTGCTCACGTGGCTTTTCCCCTGCATCTCTGGCTCGGAGGCATTTACAGGCTGGGTGTATCAGTCTCATAAACATATCTGACTAAAGGGCTTTTTTCTTGCAAGGTTCCTGCATGGCCTTACCCTGTTGACCTTTGTTCTTGTTCAATTAACCAGCTTGGTAGATAACCAAAGACCCTTCAGCCTATACAATAGATTGTTTCCTAGCAGGTAGCTTGCAAATCTTGTTATTGGCATTTTAGTACAGCTTCCTCTACACCATGGAGCTTTTGACTGTGGGCCTTGCAGGTGGTGGCTTCTCCAGCATAATAAATAATTTATTTCCTGACTGTGGGCTCTGGCACTACAGGGTTCATTTTGCAGGGTGACCTCTGCATTTGTATTCATGTTTGTATTTGTGGGATCTTATTCTCTGAGGGATCTCATCACTTTTAGATGTTAGTGATGCGAATCTCTATCTAAGGTAGTCATACTAAGTTCACTTTATAGTTAACGGAAATCAATACTTTTATAGCCAGATATGTCTGCTGTCCTTCCATCAACAACTTGGGAATTAAATTAATCATGCCCTAGCTGTATCTTTTTTTCTCTCCATTAACTATCATGGGCACTTTGTATCTTGTTCAGATGTGTCTGCACCGAGTGAATCTCACCCCTCTCTGCCAGGTACTTGTAACATCACATGATTGTAATTTAGCTTTCACTGATATAATCATAACTAAAAATCTCATCAGTTTGGTCTAATTTGAGGTTAATGAGGGTTTTTCTTCCCATGAACAGCTTGTCTGGATACTAGAATTGATCTGGCCTACAAATTGATCTGGCCTACAAAGCAGAATGAAAAGGCGTGGGAATGGACTAATGTTTTTTAAAAAGATTGTCATGATATTTGTCCTTAAAGAAATCTGGATAACATATGTTTGCAAAAGATATCGCTGAGTAAGGAATAGTTTAAGACTGGAAGAGCTGTCCTAGAGACAGGATTTCTGAGTCTTACTCCTATCTTTAATATTGACTTTGCAGCCTTCAGGTCACTTACAGCTAGCCAGGCTCCCAGGAAATCATGTGTACTTGCAGCATGGACAATAAAAAATTAAATTAATTTTCAGGATCTTGAAAATTAGTTTAACAAAGGTCTCAGACTGCACATACATGTAATGAAAAACAATTCAGAGAACTGATCTGAGGCTTTTCACAGCCATGAAAGTCTCTGTGACCCAGAAAAAGGCATGAAATAGGAACCCCACATCTAACCTCACTGATGTCAAATTACAACTAACATGTAGTTGTAATTTGATTTTCTGAACCTTGTTTTGAATTGAACCATTTGTTGTAGCAAGCACCCACAAAATAAAGGGCACCTGACAGCTCAAGAGGTATTTTTGGTAGGTTTCTTCTTTGCAGCTTGCCACACTCCAAGAATGCACCATTCAGGAGCCAGTTAACTCTGAGATAAAGGGTTTTGGCTGCCCACTCTTTCCTGGAGAAGCAGTCCTTTTTGGATGATCTAATTTTTGACGCTGTTGGCAGTACCACATGAACTGTGGTTCAGAGCAAGAAAGGGAGAAGGGCTTATGAGTACACAAGCTAAACAAAAGCTACAATACCAATTTTCTGCACGACCACTTGAAAGGAATGAGGAAACACCATTTACTTTCCTTAACCATCCGGTCATTGTTCAGGTTCCTGGTTCACACTCCCAGATAAAGGTTAAATTATAATCCAGTGGGCAAATGACTTTTAAAAGAGTGATTAATTTCCTCTGGTGAATAACAGATGTTTGTCTCATGGACAGAACATGTCACTGATCAGATCTGTATCTTGAATTTTCGGGGCCCCTATGTAGTGATGTAAGGAAAGAGTAAAGTGTGGACAAATAAGAGTGTTCAGGTGGATCTTCCTACATCTCAACTCATCATCAAAACAGTCATCAATAATCACAGTTTTGGTGCAGGCAAACTGAGTATTCTCATACACTAGCTGAGAAACTGAGGGCAGCAAAAATGTTAGTTTTCAGCCATAAAACACTTGATGTTTGTCACCAATAATTATTGACTATTGACAAAAACTGCCTAGGAATGAGAACAGTGAATCATATTCTCTTAAAATATTATTAAGCTGTTAAGAAATTTATGGAAGAACAACTCCTGTACTACCTTTCCAAGAAAAGAGACTCAAACCAGCACCAGTCATGGATGTGAAAGACTTCACTTTTCCAATACTCAGCTATCCCAAAGCTTGGGAGATAAATGATCTTTATATCAAATCAGTATTTGCTAAAGTTATTCAAGCTGAAGTAATTCATATTAGTTAGCAGACACAGGCTAAAAACAAGGAAAAGACTGTGGGGTGGGTCCCGGTCTGATGGGAGCATTTTGGGAGGACTCTGCAGGACTCCTGACCTGGTGCAGCACCTCCACCTCTTCTGTGAGTGAGGGGGCAGGACAAAGTGGAACAGCTTGGACATTTCTGCAGTCACTCACTCCAGGACCTTCACTTTGCTATATGAGTGAGGTACACTGGCCCGGAACTGCATGACAAAGATTGTACTGCTTGTAGAGAAATGTATGTATGCATCTCACAAGTAATGTTGGTGCCTGCTGTGTTTACTTGGCTCTTGCTTGGAGGAACCAGAAGCCCTTGTGGCCCCGGGCACAGGATGGTGCCTTGGGAGACAAGTAATTTTAGCCAACAGTTCTTGTCAAGCCAAGAATACATAACAAAAGGCACTCTCAGGAATTCACTGATTAGCAGCTGGGAATAGTTTGAGCTTTATCACTTAATCCAAGCCACATAAGCAAGATTTTTGTGCAGACACAGTAGTGGGTTTAGGCAAATGCACAGGCAGGAACACAGCTTAAAACTGCAATGCAGATTTACCCTGAAACCCTGATTCCCTTGATTTGAGTACTTCCATCCAGTACAGACTTGAGTGAAACCCATCAATCTGAACAGACAAGATGAACAAAGAAAGGTCCCAGGGTCAAGCACCAGGAGAACAGAATCCAGACCTCTTAACTATCAGCCAACCACACAGTTCACTGGTTTGCACTCATCTTCCTACAACACATTGCTGAGATGAACACAAGACATGTTCTGCCTCAAGTAATGCAGGCAAAGAAAATTAGAGATTTAGTGTATGAATGCAGCTTTTTATAGCGTAGCATGTAGGCATGCATGCTTTTATAAGAGAAAATAGGATCCAAACTGATACCTGGCTTGCCTGCAGGAGTGTGCATGAATAACATGGAATAATAAAGTAATCCATGATAACCCAGCGTTCACAAACAACAGTACAATACAAAGTACCACACATAGGCCAGATCTTGCATTATTACAGATCAGCACTGTGATAATGCAAGAGCAGGCACAACAAGCATTCACAAATCACCTTAAGTGATTCACAACCAGTACATACTGCTCCCCCAAAAGCAAGACAGCTTGTTCATCTCTTGACTCTTACAAGCAACCCCTCTTCCCAGAGTATCACAAAATTCCACCAGAGGCAGGGAAAAGCCTGGATCAGGTAACCTTTATGCTGCATGGCTACAAAAGATGTATAAAGAGAGGGAAAAAACAGTGATACTGACAGTAATAGAAAATGTCTTCTGAGATGCCTGCTCCAAGAAACAGGGTGTTTTGACTTTGTTTCAGAGCCATTGAGACTCGTAAGAGTGAGCAGTGGGATAACAGCAGGCCTGAGTGTGGTGGCATCAGTAAATCAAGCAGTGGGGAGAGACATGTTTGTAGCTGTTTATAGAAACCATTCAAAGGAGACCAATGCATTTTACAGCCTGGATAACCTACATCATTTAAAGCTGGGAAATACTGCCACACTTCTTCACTTCATAACACTTGTGAATGCTCTGCAAGAGGACCGGGTGAGTTAGATTCCATCACTGCCTCACCAACCTCAGTCCATTTTGCCACTGGCATCACCTCACCTCACCTCTGAGTAGCTGCTCTGAGATCTCATGACCAGGTTCTCATTACACAAAGCATCCTTGAACAGCCTCCAGGACCCAGCTGCTGTGTGGCTCTGTAATGCCTGGGCAGCCCTGAATGAAAGGCCTTCCCTCAAGGCAGCACTATGTCAAGTGAGGGAGCTCACAGCAATTCCATAGCTGAAACCTCAGCAGAGATCCAGACAGGGACCCACCTCATGCCCCAGGGACAACTCTATCTTTTGGTGGGCTGATCAAGAGAAGGGGGATCCATCTAAACCCACCACTGCCCAATGTGGCTTAATTGGCATTCCTGCATCCAGCAGCTCCCTCCATTTGTGCACTCCCATTTAGGCAACCATGACTTCTGAGCTATGCTCATGTTTTACCCACTAACCTGCTCATACATCTATTTGTCTACTTCCCAATCTACCCACCTTAAAAATCACTCAATAATTGATACAAGAGCATCCACTCAGACACTGATTATAATTTAAATTAATAAATATGGAAAATTCCCTTGGGTCTGACTCTTATTTATATTTAAAATCACATTTCATAGATCCAGAAAATGAAAAATTAGATCTTTCCAATTAAATTGGCACTTTCCATAATGCCAGAGGTCTGTTCAGTGTGGCATCAACATCAGACAAGCCCAACATATTGATTTCTGCATTCTCCAACACTGTGAAGAAAATGATCTTTAAAGAAAAAGATTGAAAACATTTTAGCTGAAAAAAAAAGAGACTAAACCATCAAATGTGTGTATTACAAAAAAAAAACAAAAACAAAAACAAAAACAAAAACAAAAAAACACCCAAAAAACCCCAAACCACACAACCAAACAATAACCAAAACCAACTTAGTCTATGTAGATGACATTATTTGCTTTTTGGTGTGTAATGGTGTTATCTTTGAGCTGATTCCTTCTCATCTGCCCTCTTCATCTCTGGTAGTGCTAGAATTGTTGTCTTTCTTATCCACTGGGAGTCATCCAGCAAGCCTTATTCTACTCATTCTTTATTATTCTATGCAGGAGAAGTCTATGCTCAAAAGACACGGAGTAGTAAAGCCTTTCAACCGTCTCTGTATGGAACAGAGAACACTAAGAAAGAATCAAAACAGATGTACTCTGTCTTGTATCTCTGCCCTCAGAGAGACTGGAGAAACCAAATGGAAGACAGGTTTGTCCAGCTTCTGAACAGCACAGATTCTGACAGCTTCTGTCAAATTATATGGTTGGATAAATACTTAATTTAAAACCATTTGATTAAAAAAGAGAAACTGCTCAGGGTACAGATGGACTCATCAATGAGTTGAAAGGCACTCTTGGGCTGCCTTACAAGCACCCTTATATTTGGGTTAACTGTGCAAATGAGAATGTGGCCATCCCAGGTGAAACACTTCTGGAGCAACAGCATAGACTGACCGAACTATTTCAAACAGGTAAGTGGTCTTGTCCAGATTCAGTGCCTGCTTTGCATCACAGGGAGTCTCTCCTCCTTCAGGGAATGTGGCAGCTGCTGTGTGTGCAGGAAAGGGAAAGTGGAAGTGGAAATTAAAGGGGTCCCTCCTGCACCAGGAATGTGAAAGACACTTCTATGAGATGAGGGGCTTAAGTGGAAAAAGCCCAGAGCTCCTACCTGGCCTCCAGCATGAGAAAGACTGGACAAAACTGACTGACCTGCTACCTAAATCCCTCCCATTTATTAGTTAACTTTCAATTCCAATTGAAAATATGACCGTGGGCATACATTCTTGGCTGAGGTAAGTTTGTACAAATTTACATTGTTTGAAGATATGATTCACTTCCTTTAATCACAATATGCTCATTTATCCCATCAAGTATCTGGCATATATTTAGTATTCTTCCATTATCTTGGAAGTAGATTATCTTGATCTCTAGGCTTTCATGAGTGGGAGGAAGCATGAAGACTGGATTGGCAGTTTAATGGAGAAATTCTCAGTGGGAAAACAGCTGAAGTGAGACCTGGCTTTTATAAACAGAGACAGTGCTGGCTTTAAACACTCCCTGTGATTCCTCTTTGGACTCCTCAGAACAGCACTCTCCACTGCATGGCAACAAAGCAGGGGTGACAGCAGTGCTGCGTGGCGGCTGCTGGCACGTCTCCATCACCCAGCAAAGCACAGGCACAGAGATACCTAACCCAGCAGCAGGGCAGCACAAACTGTCAGGGTCCCGGTGCAGCACAGCACCTGGAAGGGAGCACCTTTCCTAGGAAATCTGCTGCTTTTACACCAAAGCCAGCTTCTCCAAAGAGCTGCTGTGCATCATTCAGACACACCAGCTCAGGTAGCAACAGGTCACCCTTAGTCCATGTGCCTGTGATGAACAGGGTGGATGTGTCCATGCCTTTTCCAGCTTCTAAAATGTCTGGGCTGCTAAAGAAGAGTTAAATATACTTCTACCTCCATAAAAATTGAGCACAGGGCCACACAATAATCCTGAGTAAAGTGTGGAAAGAGGAGATCTTTAAACATATAAAGGGTATAGGAACTGAGCCTGGGCCTTTTTGGGGTAGAAAAACAAAACAAAACAAAAAATTTTACAAAATGTGAGAGTAAAGAAAAATGTTTGAGTTTTTATCTCTTTGTAAAGAAAATAATTGGCTTGGATTGAGCCCTTCCCTGGGAGTGTTTGCAAACCAAACATTGCACAGCTGCCAACTGCCTGAATACCAAAATGTGAAACTGACCTAAAATAAAAGCAAAAGTGATTGCTTTATTAGCATGCACACAGAAGACTACTCAGAGGCCTAGGTGCAGGGTGGGTAAAGACCTCTAGGATGCAATTCATCTGTCACCTGAATGTGCACAATGCCAGGCCTCCTATAAAACCCACGGAATGACACACACATTATTATGTGAAATCCATCTTATTCTAAAAGTGGGTCAGACAAATCATTAAGTCCTCTGATTAATTTGTGTATAGATGTCTAATACTGGCTGAGATTAATCCTTTCCCTGATCTTTGACAAATCAGTCTGCTACATTACAGTGCCTTTTTCAGGCAAACTAAGAGTTTTAAAAAATAGTAGAAGCAGAAGGAAGGCTGGGACTTTTGTGTGGTATCTGTGCAGTGACAGTGGTTCTTGTACATCCAAAGATTTTACCAAAGCTGCCTCTGTCATATCACACAGGACCACATGCCTACAGCCACATGCACTATCTCAAGCTTAGCATGACGAGGCTAATTAAGCTTTGGGTATGATTAAACATTTTTTTCCCTGTAGAAATTTAGCATTTGGGAACTAGATTGTCTCTGAGTAACTGGCAGCCAAGCAGACCACATCTAATTTTCCTCAGCTGCTGCCACCAGCTAGAGACATCAGGCAGTCTAAGGAGTTGTGTGAGTGCACACAGCATGCTAACAGTACTCCACTGCATCAGTAGAGTGCATTAGACATCTTCTTCTGGAAAGTATTGTAAAAGCTTAAGTAGTGACTTCTCTTAGTATTCCTGGGAGCTATAGAATAAGAAACATAAATTCCATTTTGTGATTGAAGTTGACTTACAGAGAAGTGAAAAGATAAAGTGAGGTCTTCTCCTTCCAAGATTGCCAGCCTAACTCTGTTGGGCCAGAATACCACAGTTTTTCCTACAAGATAAGCCTTTATTTCCTTGTGGAAAGTAATACGAGCTTTATACTTGCTAGGAGGGTTTCCTGGTACACCAATACCAATTGAAGTTACACTGGCAAATACTTCCTTGTGCTGATAAGGTTTGAATTACTTCAGAAACACATGTTCTTACAATATGAGCTTATGTTCCCTCCTCTACTTTACTGTTCCTCATAGACATATCCCATTGCACTCCAAATGCTGTTCCTACCATGTTGTGCACACCTGTGTGTGTCTGTGTGCAGGCAGAGTTTTGTCAACCCTCATTTCTCAGGCTAAAATTGCCCTGAGCCACAGCAACTTGCTGAAATGTATAGCAAGATAACAGACATCTGAACCAAGACCTAAAGTAACTCTCCCATGCCCATCTGAGCGAGGGCATCGAGGGCTGCAAACTTGAGAGTTACTACCTATGTTTGTTAGAGTGAATCAACAGGTTGCCCTGCAGCTCTCTGACTGACCTCAGATACAAGGTCAGTCACACCAGACGCTGCTTAATCAGCTGGCTTTGCTCAGAAATATGATAAGGGAGGGCAAGGCTGGGAGACACAGCTCCCATTGGCAGTCTCTGACAGCTCCCTTTTATTGCAAAGCAAATGGTGAGGAAGATTATAGGTGAGAAACTTGCTCACCCACCCACAGGTTGACTTTATTTCTGCACGTCATTTATTTGTGTAATGGCATTGCACAGTTGTTCCAGCTGTATGTACAGCTACATCCTTTAACACAGATCATTGAAGTCTGATGTAACCTAACTGAGCCTAGCAGAGCTTAACTATGCTCTGCAGTTCTGCATTGTAGCTGGCATCCCCAGTGGCAACTGCTTTGTAGGTGCTTCCATGCTCTATTTAGGGGCTAGTCACCCTCTCAAAATTGCTACCAGCTATTCAGCAGGTGATCCCTTGGGATTTGGGATCAGGATTTGAAGGCTGTGCCCCACCTGAACTGGAGATGCTTACCTACCTTGAGTTAAATCTTCTTCAATCTCTACCAGTACACTTGTCCCCATTGATGTAACTATTTAACGTTTACAGGAGTGGATCCTAAATGTCTCCTTTTCACAACCCCCATACCTTCACAAGTGAGCAATAGATTGAACCACTGGCTCTCTATCTCCACAACAAGTATTTAGCAAAGGAGAAAGACCAACTTCCATTTAGCCTGGGGCCTTTACTATAATACAGATTTAAACCTTTGATTTTAATCACACAGAAATATGAACACGCATTGCTTTGAGCTAAATGACTTCCCATATCATTTAGCTGCTGGCTGTTTTAAGGTATCTCTGTTGGGTTTCTACAAACAGAAGTTGCAGGTAGGTGTTTGCCAAAGAAATTACGGCTGAATTCTGTGTGGAAATGCCAGTCAGCTACTTCTGTATCTAGCCTTAGCTGTTTTCACTTCTGCTTGTTTTGCAAGCTCACATGGACAACTCCTTGGTAAAGAAACGTCTCTAAGTATTGCCATACATTATATGGGGAACACACTTGCCATTCTTAGGGTAAGGGCTCCACTATGGGACAAGTCCATCTAGCACCAAGATGTTCTTACTGTGCCTGAGAACCAACAAACACCTAAACTCATGAAAGCTAACTCAGCAACACCTGTGATGGCAATTCTTCACACCACTGGCTACTGCTATCCAAACTGGATATTCTTTTGCTTCCTACTGCAGTAATTCCCTAAAGACTAAATCCACATAAAGATTTACACGTGTAGTGATTCATGAAGCAAGAGAGAGGATTGCTAATAGTTCTGTACCTCACAGCCAAGTTAATAATTTATGAGCAGTGAAACAGCTTCAAGAGTGGCTGAGTTGGCCTGCCCATGAACCTTAAGTAGATGGCAATCATGTCATACTGCTGGCCTGCCCTACCTGAGTCAGACTAAAGACTTGAAAACAGATCCCTCCTTCCCAGACACCAGTCCCAAGCACTTAATTCCATTTTTTTTTTTTCAAGAAAAAGGCTTTACACCAAACATTTGGATCTAGTCCAGACAAAGGTACTTTACTATGATTAGAAGTGGGGTTCACCTGTTTGGCTTTTTTTTTTTTTTTTTTTT
>VWYO01012256.1:670853-705324 GCA_013400275.1 Rhadina sibilatrix | reverse complement strand
AAAAAAAAAAAAAAAAGTATGATCCTAATTGGATTTGATAACCAGGTTCCTTAGGAATGAGTAATAAACTCCACAGCCTTCTATTCTCAACATTTTTTTTTGCTGTTATTTTCCTTCCCTTTCTGTTTTAATCGGTTATAGCTTTCTTTGGTAAGCGTACTCTCGTTTTCATTTAGAGATTTTGGAAACTTGTATTACTTGAGAACTAAACCTTATGTTCCAGTGAATTTAACTCAGTACCAGTGAAGAAACAGGTTACATATTACCATAAAAATTAAAACATTTTCAAACCCTCTCTAATTCACACTGCATTGTTTCTGCCTCAAGAGGTAGCTCCAGCACCTAGACTCAAGCACTATAGATCTATCAGTTTTCTACTAGGAGTGTTTTCTTGTACAACTTCCCTTAAAAAGAAAGGTACCTTAGCTCAAAATTTGAAAGGAAATATAAGCTTTGAAGATCACATATTCATTTATACTAA
Source organism: Rhadina sibilatrix (assembly GCA_013400275.1). Lineage (NCBI taxonomy): Eukaryota > Metazoa > Chordata > Aves > Passeriformes > Phylloscopidae > Rhadina > Rhadina sibilatrix. Next base: position 704,843 of record VWYO01012256.1, on the reverse strand, counting down.
CATAAACATTTTAAGAGTATGACAATCCATGCTGCTGCTGTCTCCTCCAGCAGTGACAGCTTTTCAGTGGCTCTTACTGCAACACACATGGACTTAAGAAGTACCAGAGATCCTCTCTACCTGTTTAGTACTAGCTTAAACGTTTATCAGCTTCTCTCTGGAGAAGAACCCACCCTAAACATGTGCTTAATTCTCAGTCCTGAGAAACGAAGATTTTTTCAGGGCATAGATATTGTTCCATTGTGATCACCCATCTTTCTGAGAAACGTCTGAATCTTTGCCCAGGACCATCCAGTGTGACAGCTGCCCAGATGTTCAGACCCACCTCCATTTCAGCTGTAAGTTTCCACATACTTATTTGAGATATTAAGAAGAAGAAGCAGAAGCAGGAGAAGCAGAAGAAGAAGAAAAAGAAGGAGAAGCAGAAGAAGAAGCAGAAGCAGCAGCAGCAGAAGAAGGAAGAAGAAGCAGAAGAAGAAGCAGAAGCAGGAAGATGAAGAAGAAGCAGAAGAAGAAGCAGAAGAAGAAGCAGAAGAAGAAGCAGAAGAAGAAGCAGAAGAAACAGAAAAAGCAGAACCAGAAGCAGAAGAAGCAGAAGTAGAAGAAGAAGCAGAAGAAGAAGCAGCAGCAGAAGAAACAGACTTCTAAGACCAAAAAAGTGCTCAGAGGCAATCACAAAAATTATCTGCCCTGATGCTACCTGACCCACAGCCTGGACCACAGGAAGGGGAGACACTATCAAGCACAGTTCCCTAGGCCATGGCATAACTGTATTGAAAAAGACCATTTGTTTACTGTATCCACCTTTTCCACAAGACAGAATATTTATTTACATGGATGGCAAGCTTTATATTATAAGACCTTAATAGATTAAAATTTTGCCCTAATTCAATTGGTAAGTAGCCACCTGTACCAATATAAGCCTCTGCTTTAGAAAGGGTAAACCAAAATGAGGTTTGCCTTACCTGAAGTGTGTCAGAGATGAAGCACAGAATCCTTCTGGAACTTGCAGGCAGATAGATAACACTGACAGGAGGCTATACCAACCTGAAAAGCTGAACATCATTGCACATTTTTGGAATGGTAAAATGGTATCTAACATAGGGATGAGACACCCTCCCTCCCCCCAGATAATTATATTTCTTTCATACCACCCCTCTTCTAAAGTGTATTTCTGACTGTGAGATAAAAAATAATCAGCATCCACAAAATTGCAAGAAGGTCTACCAGGCCTGCTGTCAGTGCAACCTGGATGTTAATGGAGATGGTCTGGAGAGAAGGGAAGGCTGTGTACAGCGGACTGCTAGGAGGAGCATGGTTTGAACATAAAATGCATAATATCATGGATGGTTGTGGTTGGGAGGGATCTCTGCACATCATCTGGTTGAACTCTGTCACTGTGGGACACGAATGACGAGACACGAGTCCATTCAGAAGGCAGGAGGGGCCAAACTGGTTTATTTTCCAAGCCTATTTTATACCTTTTCACAAAGCACCCACCTTAGAGGTGGGGATCCATTGACCATTGGTCACACCAAGGGTAAACACGCAAAGTCCCTCCTTTGGGAAAAGCGTGTGGAAAAACATCTTAGTTTACAATAGCATGAGCTTGTTTACCAGTTCTGTACTGGGAACAGAATTTCCCAAAACCAAAACGTGGCAGGCATGAACCGTGGCTACAGAACTCCCCTGCTCAAGTAGGGTCACCTAGAGAGGGCTTTTGGAGATCTCCAAGGATGGAGATTCTACCACCTCTCCAGGGAATACAAGCCAGGTCATCCTCATAGGTAAAAAGTGTTTCCTGGCATTTCAGTTTGTGCCCATTGCCCATTTCCCAATCACAGGGCACCACTGAAAAAGAGCCTGACTCCATCCTCTCTAAACTTTCCCTGCAGTTATTTAGATACATTGATGACATGCCCCTGAGCCTCCACTAGGCTAACAGATTTCAGTTCTGAACTGAGCTGGGATATCAGTTGTAAGACAAGAAATTATCAGCCATACGCTGCAAGAAAAATACCATCCTGGAGTTTTTCTGAAGCCATAGACCATCATGGGAAAAGAGCCTCCTTCTTCTAGTCCAGAGACCTCAAAATATTGTAATAACTAGACAAAAATTGCAGTTCTGAGCAGTCTGTACTACGTTGCTGGGACATCCTGTTAAGGGACTTGTGGACACATCTCTCCCCAAGGGGTAAATGTCTCTCTTGGCCTAGCAGAAAGAACCAGCACAAGAAACACTGAGGCTGAAGCCAGAACTTGTCCTTGAAGTAGGGGAGATAGCACTTTCTCTATTTTCTTGCTTCCAGGGATTGAGTTCCTGGGAAACTTGTATAAAGGTCAGAAGCACATTCTGCTCTATGTGTTTGTGAAAAAGCCTCTGGAGATTGATGTTACATAAATATTTACAACTACCACTACTAACCAAACCTGTTTCCAAACTCTGCTCTTCCCAAGGAAGAAAACAGGATAATAAGAAAAAATTGACTTGTGAAGAATAATAGCAGTGAAAGTCTAATTTGAAATTACTAATGAAAACTGCATACTTATTTGAACAGAAAGAGACAAAAAAACCTCCAGAAAACAAACAATCAAGGAGCATCTGTACTTTCCCAGTGCAGACTACAGAGGACTGCAAGTCAGCTGTGACAAGAATGATAACAGGATCATGCTTTTGTTTTCTTTATTTTACCCTTGAGAAGATAACCTTTCATATTTTGGTATAGTAGACACATTGATGATGATGTTTTTGTGATGTTGCAGAACTTCACTTTCTTCTCATTCCTCTGGGAACAAATTCATTCATATCATTTAACCACAACATAGCTTTATAAAGAACAGAAAGACCAGAGACACAGCACTTTGAGGGGACTCAGATATATTAATATCTATTTTCCACATCAAAACTAGCTGAGAGGAATTGTCAAAAAAAGGATATTCAAAAGAGACAACATGCTAATTCAGTGTCAGAGAACCCAGTCAGAGATGGTATTTAACTCATTCATTCCTAATATTTTTGGTGACCCAAGATCCAAGCAAGCACTTGTAGCTCTGGAGGTACGTGTGGCTTGCCAGCAGTTCTGATGTGTCTCCCACAAAAGATGGGGTATCAGACTGTGGGTGGCAGGACTCTGCTGGTGGTGAGTGGCTGGGCAGCTGGGCTGCAGAAGGAAGTGACTCAGAAGGGACAGCTGGAGCAGATAAAGAGGCATCCTGAGACCCAACCACATGCCTAAGCCTGTGGCTGAACCTTGACATGCAGTGGAAGCACCGAGATCTGCAATAGGTTTTTAGCCTTTTTTTTCCAAGACTATTCTTTAAGTTCCTCTCCCCTTTGCCTCTCAGAAAGGTACATTAGCTGCCCAAAGACTAGTAACTCTGCTCTTCAGTGGGACCAGACACCAGTGCCCCCTTCAGTGCGACTAAGGCACTTTTGAAGACCCCATCCACAGCCTAAAAATACATGAGAACATTAACTGAATGAGATTAATATAATAGACATTCAAATTCAAAAGAAGAAACTCCTCTACTCTTCTATAAGCTGTCTCATCAAAGGGCAGAGTTGGTAGAAATTCCCAGAGTCTGTGACATTTCAAGTAAAAGTTGAAACAGATTAACATAATCATTCCTGTGCTCTGACAGCAGAAACTCCTACTACCTCCTGGGCATCTAGATTTTACAATACACCTATAGGAAGTTTTGCCAGTGAAAAGAGTGCAAAGGATATGCATTCAAGGGTATCACACTTTGTGAAGAGGAATTGTAATTTACTCATGTTTAAAGAAATACACATTGTTCTTCATGTAGGCCATTAAAATCTACATTGTGTATCCATCAGTGAAAATAAACAAGCTGAAAAATGGAACAGAGAAGTTTATGCTAAAGGCTGTTAAAGAAATTACCCAATGTTCAAAAATTTGAAATGGGTTTATTTTGCATCAGTATGATCCAAGAGGTCTACTGCTCCGCTTTCCGATCTCTGCTTCCCCTTCAAACAGTATTTGAGATAACATTTACTACTGTGCAATCAGAAAAAGGTCAACAGACTAAATTTCATTCAGGTGATTCCTTTGCTGCATTTTCCCCTGTAATCAGTTCCACCAGCTATCAACACTCAGACTGGCCTCTTCTGGAATCACTTTTTTCACAATAATGTTTCAGAACTTGTGTTCCTGAAGACTGTACACTTTTCACTCACTCCATTTCTGTGAATATAGCTATGGATATTTCTAATTCCTCAGTCCCATACTCCAACAGACTCTGTTTTCAGTCTTTCCTCTAACAACAACCCCATGGAATCTTGGTTCATTGCGAAAGCTGAAGGCTCAACCAAATGCTTCCTTCTGGCGTGCTGCCATGGTGAAATTTTCAGAGTTAATGCTTAGGATGCAAATAGCACAACAGGAATAACAAAATGAAAAGAATGGATAAGAGAATACAAACATCACCAGGAGTTACACCTGTTGCACCTTTATAAATGGCATAATATATCAAAAGATTTTTGAGAATTTAATGGAACTAAAAAGACCCAACCAAGTTCTGTTTCATGACTGACACACAAAAAAAGCATGTCTGGCATTCTGCAGATCTAAGACATTTGTGATTATATATAAGATTATATATAAGATGCCAGATAGAACAGGTACACCAATCATTCATGACGTGAGAAGTTCATCACAATACCATCTCTTGATCATAGTTGAAGAAAATTCAGTCTATTTCTAGGTTGAAGTAGCCCTTGTTAATAATATTGGCAAAAGGAAAATGTTGGAACCACTGACTATTAAAATGGCCTCTAGTCCTCCTTTTCTGACTTGCAAGATGTGGCAAAATACAGATTTATCTAAATGAACCGTCACGTTTAGCTGATGACCTTTGGTCAAAATACTTCAAAGGATGAACCCACATAAGTTCTGAGGGAAGGAACAGCTTACCCAGTAGCCTCTTTCTGTTAGCAGACCTCTGATGCAGAAATTACTTTTTTATTAAAGAAATTGAATGATCTGTTTTTATCAGGCACCTCTAAAAATTCTTTCTCATTGCCATCCCTGTACAAATGATCAGCGAGCAAAACCTTGTTACCACCTTTCACAAGTACACATTTGCCATGACTGCCAGCTAGCTTTAAACAGTGTTGTTCATTTCTTTTGGCAATATGCTACTTGTTTCCTGCATTAAATGGCACTTGCTTTTAGGGCTGTGGCATTTGGAAAGTGCCACACATATAACTAGAAGCTGCAAGAATCATGCAAAGAAATGGACAACAGCTAGTGCTGCTCAGGGATGTCAAAGATTACCTCATAGATTGAGGTGGGAGGGAGGTAACATTTCCATAAATCTACTTTTGGCTAAGAGTCCTGTTGGACCTGTTGGTAATACTTGGTGGTGCTGCAAATGAAACATTCTGTCATTGCTCAATTCAGAATAAAAGCATTTCAAGCTCAATAAGCAAACTTTCACCCCATTCACAGGTCAGGACAGCTCCACTTACACATTTCTAAATGGTTTATCTCTGGTGCAGTAAAACCTACAGGACACCAAGGGTCTTTTTCTTCCCTAGAGGGCTTCTGTAGGAGCTGTGTTAGAGTGAGATTCAACTGGTCCTTTCGTTTTTGTGTCTTTGTCCCTGCAGATCTCCAGATTTTGAAGTCCAGTCATACTATTTTTGTTACCATCCATTAAATCTTCTGCCATCTCCATGTTCTTCTTGTTGCATTGACAGAAGTCACTGGAGCTCTCTAGAATGTTGATGCAAAATTTGATAACCAGTGCTAGCCAGGCCATCCCAAAGAGGATCCACAGAGAGATTACATTCTTGTACCAGCTTGGATAGGTGCGATCGGGGTTCATCCCTACAACAGAATCACCCAAAACATTTCTATATTGGATCAAGAGTGCCTCAAAGGAGACATTACATGTAAAGCAAAGACAATTGAAATATCACTGAATATTAGTGATTTCTACATAAAACAAAAAGTATGCCATCTACTTAGCATGTGAACAGATGTTGTAAGTATGTTTCATGATGTGTCAGCAACAGCCTAGTACTCCTTAGGAACTGCAAATATAACTCATAAGAAAGAAAAATAAATCCCAAATTATATCCATGTCAAAGTGAAATGATTCACATTTAAGCACACAGTTTACTTTCTCTGCTTATCACTCAGCACTACAATATTCTATCAGCATGTAACAGGGGTCCTGGCAGACAGAGAGATAAGCAGGCTTTATGTACCACTGTGTGGATCTTGTTAAACCAGATATAAGCAAGAGAGTCTCTGAGAGTGAGAGAAGAGAGGCCTGAGTAGTCCTAAAACCTCCAAGAGCAACCAAACCTTGGAAGACAGCTTGAAATTGTCACCGGCCTTCATGGCCACAGAGGCACTCTGCAGGATCACGGACAGCTTGGTGCCCATCAGGACTGCCAGGCTCTTTTTTGCAGAGATATTTCCCACCAGGTCAGCTATACCTCCCAGCTCTTTATCACACTGGTGGGGAAACAGTGCAATGGTCACTTGAACCTTAATTTTGAGGATACAGGATTGTAAGGCAAAATTGTTTAGCCTCTACATACCACAACTAACATATTCAATTATTTCCATACCAAACCTAGTCTATCTGTGGCAGTATTCCAGTTACAAAGGTACCACACAGGTGAAGGCACACCTGGAAGAGGAAGGAATACCAAATGCTTTACCAGAAACTGAGAGAAGTAAAGCTGCTGTAGCGCAGATTTCAGCATCATCCATAAAACCAGTATAGGAAAATGCCTAGCTAATCCAGCTTTAGTCAAGCTCCATCTGGCTACCCTTGCCCAAGCTAACTTTATTCCTAACTTATTTACATGTGCCTACACAAGCTCTAATCATAACTTTGATGCATTACAGACAAGTCCTAAAGTAACTGCCACTAAGTTGTCTAAGCATCAAGCAAGTGCTACGAAGAAAAAAAAAGAGAAAATCCGTAACAAGATGTTTTAGTCTTTCTGTCTCTCAGGAATTCAAGGGTGCATGTGTTTCTATAATCAATTTGTTTTTAATGAGAAAGTCTTTACCAAAAAGGTGTGTCCTGCATTTCAGCAAATGCAGTGGGTGTGGATCCAATCCCATTTCCTCTGGCAAAGGGTTTTGGCATCCAAAACTAGGGTAGTGCCTGGTGCCTGACAGTCTATACCTAAGTGACTTAAGCTGCTCTTTAGAAAGCATTTATCTAGGGTTTTGACAGAAGAAACAGTCCCTGTCCCAATTAATGATGATGCAGAGTGGCATCTGCTTACAACTAAAGGCTGCCAATGCACTGGAGTGTGATAAGTGTGCCCTCAGAAACTACTGATTGAACCATAGCACTCCTGCCTGGTGGTGTAGTCATCCAGGGGACAGGCCACTTCAGTGCCACTTACTGACTGGGAAACAATGTCCGTTCTTCCACAGAGATGCCTACCACAACATACTGATCCATCAGGTCTGGGGATTGCTACTGGTGCCAAGCTGCCCAGTGAGGAGCTTTGTATGTCAGGGATTTGCTGTTCAGTAGCTGAAAGCAATGAAATGTGAACTACTCACCAATCACATAATCTCCAAACCCTATAGTGCTGAGGGTAATGAAGGAATAGTAGAAGCCTTCTTCATAAGTCCAGCCTTCTTTGTCAGAGAATAGCAAGGGAGGTAGCAGGAGGAACAATAACAAGCCAGTTACCAGTGCACAGGTCTTCATCAGGAAGGAAGCTTTATTCTAACAAAACAGTAAGGAAGGACAAAACCAAGATTGTCAAAAGAAGTGCAGCAAGGAAAGTCCAGCTTGGTGATGATGATAACGATATAATGATGGACTCCACAAAAGCATACAAACATTCATTGAATTCCACTATAATAAATGGGGTGTCTGTCCCACACGTGTGCTAGTATTAGCTGGGATGGTTATTTTCTTCACAGTAGTTAGCAGGGAGTAATGCTTTAAATTTGTGTTGAAAACAGTGTTGGTAACACAGAGGTGTTTTTATTGTTGCTGAGTAGTTGCCTGCACAGTGTGAAGGCCTTTTCTGCTTCTCATCCCACCCCACCAGTGAGTAGGCTGGGGGTACAAAGGAATTTGGGAGGGGACACAGAACAGCTGAGCCCAAATGACCAAAGCAACATTCCATATTATATGGCATCACACTCAGCATATAGAGCTGGGGGAAGAAGGGAGCAGGAAATGTTCAGAGTGATGGAGTTTGTCTTCCCAAGTAAGTGTTATGCATGATGGAGTCTTGCTTTCCTGGGAATGGCTGAACACCTGCCTGCTGATGGAAAGCGGTGAACAAATTCCATTTTTTGTTTTGCTTGTATGCACAAGCGTGTTTTGCTTTACTTATTAAACTGCCTTTACCTCAACTCGTGAACTTTTTACTCTTCTGATTCTCTTCCCCATCCCACTGGGAAGGGGTGAATAACTGTATGATGCTTAGGTGCCAGCTGAGGTTAAACTTTGACATCCAGCTAACACAAATCAGGCATCACCTTCATAAGTCCTAAATTCATGTCAGTTTAAAGCCTGTTCCACAAATGTTCCCATGTAACTTATATATGCAATTCTAACTAAAACTGATGATAAACAGACCAGATAGTCTAGGACTGTGCATTGCTCACATGCTTTATCACTTCTGTAGGGGAAGTCATTCATCACAGAATTTCCCTCAATTAATAAACAACCTTATCTGACACCTCATAGGGCTGTCATAAACTAAATTTATTCGCTTCCAGTTATTCCTGAGTATTATTGCCTTTTTGGTCAAATAGTCAGCCAGGTTGTCCTTGTTAGTCATAGGATCTCAAATACCAGACAATGTCCTCTGTCTCTCTTTGATTTGAGATATGGCTGTCCATACTACTTACCTGCCAGTGAAACACCTCTTCCAGGCGACGGGCACAATGCTGAACCCCAAGCAGCATCAGCTGCCCAATTTCATTCAGGAGTACAAGGTTCAAGGGGATCCCAAAAAGTGCAAACACGATGCAGAAGATTCGACCAACCGCAGTGCTGGGGCTCAGGTTCCCATAGCCTGGACAAGGGAGGAATGAACCATTAAATCTAAAATATTCTCTGCTTACCCCTTCCTCCTGGAGGGGTCAACCTCCATCATCTACAGAAGTTAGGTGAGAAGGTCACTACACCAAAAGGACCTTTTTTATAAATAAGTGTAAGTTACATCCATTGTTTGTCATATCCTATTGTGGGCTGGAAAATAACATTTCTTTCCCTGCCAATTTTGCTTAGTTCCTTTTCCATTTACCAGTGAATTTCCTCTCCCCTACCCACTGCCCTGGCTGGGATCTGACGTAAATGCAAACCTTCCGTTTAGTTCAATTTTTGTAAGCACTGTTGGCATGGGCTTTGCTAGTAAATGATCCTGCGTGGCTGTCAGATGGTCTCTGAATCACAACAACAGTGTTTTAATTATAACAACCACTCTTTTCTACCTTTGTCCCACAGGACTAGTGAACTTAACACTGCCTCCTTGCTTGTACTCTTCTGCACCACAAGTACCAAATGCATCTTAAATTGTCAAAAATACTGCCTAGAGTCAATATACCTGGAGAAATTATATTTAACCTTTGTAAAATACTTCAATTTCAGACCTAGAGAGAAAAAAAGTGTTTTAAATTTTGCTTCTTTCTTCTAGTCATAGGATGCAATTTAACAAAAGGCCCCGCCTTGCAGTCACAGCCTTGTTTGTATCCTCAGATCATTCTGGCTTCAAAATCACTTGTCTTCATTCCCCACATGTTCTTTTTAAAATGTCCCATAAATTCGCAGACTTGCACTGGTAATTTCCAGTGTTTTCTGCCACAAGACAGTCAGATTTAACTAGGATGCTTTCAAAGACAGAACAACTAGCACACTATAAGCATTTCAACAGTGCCTTAGCCAGTCAGAGACTTATGGCCTCAACTACATTCCAAAATCACCTCTGCTCATTATAGACTGGTGTACATCCACATAGGAGATTATCTTTTTACCACAGATAATGCCATCCCCTCCCAGAACTGCCCAACCATGGGCACAGCAAGCACAGAGACACTCCCTGTACTTGCTACCCTGCTCTTGGGTGCTGCAGCCTCAGGGCAAGTGAGCAGTGCCCAGCAGGGAGAGGCCCCAGGGCTGGGCTTTGTATCCCAGATAAGTGAGAGTGCAAACATCTGTGGTCAACTGGAGAGTCCCATTTCTTCACTAACCTGTCACATGCCAGCTGCAATTAGCCACTGACTGATGACAGAAATGTGTGCAGCGATGAGCTGGGGATACCTACACATTGTGTGCCAAGTTTTTACTAACAAAATTTTCTCCCCACAGACAGCTCTGCAGTTAGTTGTGCATGTGCACCAGCAAACTACACCCAGAAAAAGGTCAGAGGGGAAACTATTCCTAAGTATGTAACCCCAAAAATCCCAAATTGTATTATATGGAGGACATCCCTTCCAATAATTTTAGGCACACAATATACCTCCAATGGAGCCTCAGGAGCCTGTCCCTGGGAAGGGGGAGAGCACCCCCAGAAAGAATGGGATGCTGTTATGTAACTAGATGTTTTGAAATACAGTCAAACAAAAGGAGCTAAATTAAGACTTTATGCCAGTACTGCTCTGTCGTTGCTTGTGAGCAGCTTTGCAATGTTAATGCACTTTTCCCCAATGATTGCTCATTTCTGCCATCATTTCTAGACTACCAGGTGTGGTAAATGAGACATGCAGGCAAGTACATCTGGTAGATAACCCCTTCTAAGCAAATTATAGAAAGATGTGTCTGGTGTGATGCATTTCAGACTGGCTGTGACATTTCAATGGATTAGTTCCAATTTTTCTCTTATGGGATTAGGATATTTTGTGGCCTGACCTGGCCTGGAAGAAAGTACTGGGGGGGCATATACTGTAGGGAATGGAGGCTGAAGATGAGTCACATCCATTTATGGCTAGTTATTCCCAAAGTGGTTTCCCCCCAATACTTCTCTTTTCTTCTCCTACTATAATCAAATTTTAAAAGTCTGTGTGATGTCTTGGGCAGTACTTTTAACCACAGATTTCTAAATTTCTCTGCAGAAAAACATAATAGAAGGCCCATGTTCTCTGGTCACTGTGTGAAGCACAGCAGCCTTCTAAATTTTGGGGATGCCACACAGTGCTGGATGCCAGAGCATCTAAACTTAACTTGTATGTTACAATTAACTTAGAATGGCAAATGGAATGATGCAGGAAAGTCTAATGTGCACAGTAAACCCAGCCCTCCAAACACCAGATCTGTTTCACACTTGATTTCTCTGGCTCCCTTTTCCCTTAGACTCAGCAGCTCAAGACAATTTTCTGAAGACTTGCTACACAGTTGCTGTACACATACCAAAAAGGCATGCCCCACCAGCTTTTTATATAGGATACAAAGTAAAATCAAATGGCATAGGAGACTTCAGATTATGCAAAATGTCCAGAAATTTGCTCCTGTCTGGTTACATCCGCTCATCTTTGCTCTAGACAAAGAGATTCCAACCTAACTGTTGTTAATTGTATATAAACCTCAACTCTTGTAAAACTCAAGCAGAAATGGGAAAATAGGACTTATCCTCTTCAGTGTTAATCAGTGTCTTAAACCATCTCAAGGTATATGTTAGAATAGCTGAACTAGATTTATAAATTAAAATTACACTGCTGGTTTTGTCACATCCTTCATGAGCCTGCTGCTAGGAAGTCACCTGGTACATGTCTGAGCAAAGAGACACTGAGAAATGATCACTGCAGAGACACCAAAGTTAAGTGTTTCCACTGAAGCAGCTGGATTAAGTGCCTGTATAGCTCCTCTTGTTTTGAAATAAGGTGTAATGTAAGTTAAGCTTCTTTGGAGGAAATAAAACAAGAGTGGTTTTATTTCTAAATGCTCATAACCATGTCCTTGAACTCATGTGCTTCTGTTACACATATTAAGTAGATCAGGATTTTTTTCCTGCTTTCCCATTATGTTCCTGTCCATAAGGGATTCAGAAGCTCTGTAGACTTGTTAAGAAGATGAGACTTATTAGTAAAAGATCTTTTCATTCACAAGACCATAATTTCAGTGCCCTCAGGCACTGAGGCAGCTGCAATTTCCTGCTACTCACAATGAGAGGTTTGTTCAAACTGCCCAGATATAAAAGAGTATTTTCATCAAAAAGTGTTTAGAACAAAAAGTGAAAAGGCTGAAAAAAGTGAATAGGCTGAAAAAATCTGTAAATTTACCAAAAAAAAAATAAATTAATCTGCAGAAAAAACCTCAGACTTAGCATAAAATCAAATCTCTCCAGAAATGTGTCTGAGTGTTAAAACCACTGATAAAGCTACTGGTTAGAGAAGCAAGTCTTCTTGTTTTATTAAATCTTTTCTCTTACCTGAAAGTATACAAGCCATTATTTCCTACAGACATGGTCTAATCCCAAATTTACAGATTGCTCTTGTTGACAGTATTTTTCTTTGAATGACCAGGAACTCATGTAGGCCTAGGGGTCAGGTATCCACTGTGCAGTTCACAGAGGGCTGTCAGTGCCAGAATTACTTTATTTTGCATTACACATTTAAATACTCATAAAAGCTTGCTTGGCATTGGGATAATGTTCAATGAGCCACATTCCTATTTTCCCAGGCACTGGAAGAAATTAAATCCTTAAGCCATCCAGCTCCTCGCACCACTAGCTCCTCCTCTAGCACTTTTCAGGAAATCTAAACTTTTCTTTCTCTTGTGGTCTTTACAAGTGATCTGGATGTTTTAATCCAGGAGAAATGAAAGGTTTTTTTTTTTCATGAAAAATTCAAGTGTTTCATTGAGAGAAAAAAAAAAAAAAGAAAATTCACTTTAGATGGAAAAGACATTTTTGTGTAATTCAAAGTGGAAAACCAACAGATCCACCTACTGATCATTCACACAGCCTTATGGCAATGTTTGTCTGGTTCCTGAAAACCAGGCCCCAGGTTAGCTGGAAGGTGACCCTGACAAAGTGCTTATTAGCCTGTTCTGACCTCATAGCTGATTGCTTTAAGCAGACAGTTGCACTGGAGACCTCCTGAGGTACCAGGAAACCCGAATTATTCTGTGATCTTACAAGCATTAGGATTTTCAGAGGTCATTGGGTACCACACCTACGTTCACCTGAAGATCAGCAAGTCAGGGGTTCCTATCCTCCTTCATTCTTCAAATGTCTCCATAACTAGATAAAACATGCTTGGCTTCTCAACCTTCTTTCGAGATTTCACATTATACCTACCAAGTCTGCCCTAAGTTCAAGAACACTTATCAGCTGGACACAGCTAAGGACAGCTGGCATGGGAAGCCACAGTTATTCCCAATTCATCTCTCCAGGGAGGATGCTACAGGCATGGGGCCTGTACATGTAGCTCAGAAACACGACACAAGCCTCAAGCAGTCACACTGCTTGCATTGGCTTCTCAGTTTTATGATTAGAACAAACCAAAATTTTGAGAAATTTGATTTTAAGGCTAGTGGTGGCAGAATCTCAGGAATGGTGTCTTATATGGGGAAGATCATTGGGACCCTGGCAGATTGAAGCAGGGAAGTTATTAACAGCTTCAGCCCTATGAAATTCCAGATGGGAGTAAAATTTGGTAGCAAACTGCTTCAATGAGTGAAAAAGAATGCTTCAGATGAGTACTGCAGTCTTTGATTGGTGCTGTGCATACACTGAAAGCTGTAGAGTGGGCTTAGTCTCAGCTGGGTGAGATGGCATGCAGTCAGGAGATCAGACCACATTTCTGGGGCTCAGGAGATAGCTCAGAGGATGTTGCTATCAGTGGCTGTCCCCAAACCCACCAGTGACCTCCCACGGACCACTGTGCCACATCCTATTTGGCCAAGCCTGTAGAGAAGCTCTGCCAGCTGTCACAGGGCAGGGAAAAGATCAATCCATCAAAAAGGACAGCTCTTCAGCAGAGAACTCCATTACACAAGAGATTCCTGAGGTCCACAGAGGATGAATCTGGTCCCAAGCTTTTATTCTGTATTTTAGCTACTTTGAGATATCAAGTTAGTTTAACTGAATTCCACAACAGATTGTCAGCCAGCAATGGGCAGGAACCTGAGCATTTTTCAGGAGCTCACCAGACACTGGGCAGCACTGCAGAGGGTCAGTGTCTTCAAAAAACTCTTGCTGGCCCAAAACTTTACCCTACTAGGATTTCACAACCCTGAACTTGCTACTGTTTTATTCCCTGCACTGTATCTCTGAATCCTCTGTAGCAACAACTAAATGTCTGTAACAGTGTGGTTAATACCATCACTCACTGAGCAGCCTGATCCATGCCTCTGTTGTTATCTCCTAGTCCTTTGGGGTATTGCTTTTAGGAGCTATGCACGGTGCTAACCAGAGAAGGAAAGAACAGGAAGAAGGTAGTTCCCTTCTTTTCTTCACAGTGAGATGTTTTACTTGCCCCATTTTATATTTTAAAATGAGCCCTTCAAATTCACACAACTGAATTCTGGTGGCTGTGCCCCCAGAAAATGGTAATGCAGTATTAGGCATTGGCATCCATACACCCAATATTAGGTGGGACATTCAGGCTAGAGAGAGGACAATGCTCCTTCTACTCTTAGGCTTGCACAGACCAGTCAGCCTCATCACTGACTACAGAGAGAGCCTTTCCCTAGCACCTTCTCTGAAATTACACCACCCTGTGGTCGTTTGACTTTAGGGACTTTGATCTTGTGCCCCACTCTGAACTTGCTTTGACCTCTGCCCTGTTAGTCCAAACTAAGTAGGAGGAGAGTAAACACAGAAAGGAGAGACTTTGTGTCGGCAAGGGATAAAGAAGTCTGAGAGATAAAACGAGCAGCAAGCTAGCTTCTCTTTCCTTAATCATGTTTAGTACTACAGCTCTACAGGAACTCTGAAGATGACCCTTCAAGGCATTGGAGAAAGGGTTCTGATGGAAAAATCTGCAGAAAACGAGATAACATATAAAGTCTGGCATGATACGATACGTCAAAGACAGCAACGAGGAAAGCACAGAAATGTAACAGTGGGGAGAAGGAACCAGCAGGTGGCCAGGGCTGCCCATCCCAAAAGTCATGAATGCAGTTCCATTCAAATTATGAGGTTGACCAAAAAACTACCTAGGCTTTGGGGCACTTCTTTAAACTAGAGATTTTAGTTCATACATATCTGTTCTTTGAGCATTTGCAATTGAGGTACCAACTATGTCCAGCCTGCAGGTTAGAACTCACTTTGTTTTAAAGCAAAGTTCACATGCTGCTTTTAATCACTGGTAGTGAAAACAGATGAGGTTCTCATTTAAATGGAAGAAATGCAGAAGATGCTGCAACAGGAGACATGGGGATTTAAACATTTTCAGTGGGGAAAGAAGCTAATGCCCCTCAGTTGGTGTTAACGGGGAAAGAAGTTAACATCCCTTCCTGTAACCCAGTGAGAAAGTGTTCTGGTAAGGACTTGAGAAATGGACCAAGCCTTCTGAGGGGGGACTATAGCACCTAAAGTAAAATACAGAAGCTGGCAGAACAGAAAGAGCATCTCAAAGGGAAGTGATGAAGGTAAAAGTGATAGTGGTTTTGGCAGTGCTGTTTGAGAAGACTGAGGACAAGAGTAACAAAGATGTTATTTCGCATGAGAGGCCAGCAAGGCATGGCTAGCATTAATTGCAAAGAAAAAAATGTGGAAGAGACAAACAGGCCAAAGGACTTGCTGGACTTGCAAAGCAGCTGGAACATGGAATAGATGCTTCCATTGTCTGCAAAATCTTTACATATACCCCTAAATTCCCGAGAATATTTCTTCTGCGTTATCATTTTAACTCTACCCTTTCTTGAACTCATTTGCCAGAATGCCTTGGGTTTTAAATTCCTATAGGCTAATCTTGTGCAGCTGGACCTGCTTTCATTGGTTCCATAATCACAGCCTGAGATAAACCCTTCCTTGCAATGTAAGAACACTAAAACCTCTACAATTCATCAAGAAGCCTTCTCAATTGTCATTTATCTCATTGCCATACCTTATACATGAAGTTTCCTATTGTGACTCATCCCTTTGAACTTCATTGATTGAGTTATTTGGAAAGGAACTTGTCTCTGTACTTGACAGCATCAATTATCCTTCCCAGTCATTCCCTGGTATCCTCAGTGAGGCTAAACCCCTCACTATCTCAAAAATTTGCATAAAGAGAGATTATGATAACAGACTCAGGGTGAGGCTCTGTGAAACCATTTGTAGTTTACTCTCCTACAACTTATTGTTATCAACAGAGCGTTAGGACACAAATCTGTATGCAACCAACAATTTAACTTGAAAAATCAGAATGAAGGGTCTAGTCATCTAAAGTTTTCTGCATAAAAGTGGCTTGTATGGCATTCTCAAATCCACAACTGAAAAATCATGAACAAGTCTCTAGAGTCATAGCATCAGCTTTAAAATGATGAGATAAAGAGGTGTAAGATTTGGTTCTTTTCAGTTGCCTGTGCTATCAACTCAGTTGTGTCATGCCCTGTCCTGTCCTCCTCCCCTGTAGACATCAGGGCGAGGAGTTTACTTAAAAAAAGAAGGGAGTGGGGGCAGGGGGTGAGAAGAATAGCTTGGCTGTTACTCTTAGTAGAAGAGCAGAAATGCTTAGGCTAGATCTCTGCCGGCATCACAACATCCCCTTATATTTAAACATAATAGATTGATTCTCCCTGAATATCATTACCTTAAATTGGCCGTGGTGAAACTGTTGCTTTGATGGCTTAGAAACTCATAAGGATTCACTACTGAGGCAAGCAAAGCAGCTCTGGGCAGATGCTGCTTTGTAGCAAAGGCTGGAAGGAGCTGAGCAAGCTCTGCTGGAAACCCACAGCCTGCGTGACGCTGTCTGATGAGCCTCCACTGCCATCATCTGGTACAACCCTTGCCTGGCAGTGCGACACACTGAAAGCGTGAAAGCATTTTGCACATGCTAAGTGAAAACTTAGCATGTGCAAAAGAGCAGGGCAGAAAGATGTACTGAGTCACAGGAAGATGACACACCACCCCCCATTCGCCTCCACCCCACAGAAAACCCACAAGCCCTCTCCTTCTTTGAGCTCATGCTTGGGGGCTTAGTGTTCTGGAGCCAGTGTATCTTCAAAAACCACCAGAAATCAAAAGAAGGTTCCATTTAGGTACAAAAAGAAAATTCTTGATTTAAAAATATGCTTAAAATTGAAAGGAGCTGACAAATCAAGAAATCCATGAGGGATTTTTGATACTCAACAACCATCTCTCCACATACTCTCCCCTCATTTTTTTTTTTTTTTTTTTTTTTAATACTGGATCACACTATAAGAAAAAGACACCAGGGCAAGTTATTAACGGTTTTGGAGACAGGGGACATGAACTGACAATAATTAACAGCATCTGCTCTGTACCTAGTACATTTTATTTTTTTCCATTTTCTCTCCCCCTACTTATTTCCCTCATTTCTTCGTGGCTTTGCATTACCCATTTGTTGAAACCTGAGTTAACTGAATTGTGATGTTTATCCAGCTATTTACCTTTCACGTGAACAAGCAGGTCTTCATCTAATACAGGTAGTAATATGGAGGAAAAATTCATAAATATAGTCTCTGAAGATGCAATAGCCAGTATTAAGAATTTTCCAAAATCATTCCTGTCCTTGTGATAGGAAAAGCCCATTTCAACCCACAATTCACCTCCGACCTCTCAGAATGCACAAGACTTGGGAAAGTCCAGGCAGTGCAGCACCATGAAGTTCAGGCCCCAGAAGCCAAGTAACTTAGTAGGAATATGTCCCGAGCTAATTATGCCCATGTCTGATCAGTTAGAGATCACTGGCACTCCTAGGGCAGGGTTCATGGGTGCTTCCCTACTTGCTTACTGCAAGCTCCAAGGAACCACATAGTGCTGGAGCAGCATCTGAGTACAGGTCCTCATTCCCATTTTTTCCCACCTATGAAGTGGCCCCAGAAGCAGGGAACTCTTACCAATGGTTGTTACTGTAGAGATGGAGAAGAAGAAAGACCCACTGAAGTCCCACCTCCCCAGGCTAGTGGTGTTGCCCTGGAGGGTTATGCCACTCTTGTAGGCTTGGATGATACCCTGCAAAGAGACAAGAAGATGAGATCCCACAAACCCCTTTAAGGCAAGTTCATGTGACTGGCATTTCCACTTCTAGCTGGTAAAATCTCTAACTGCAGCCATTTCTGATTCTGTTGTTTCCCTTTTAGTAGAGAATATCTTGTGCCTTAGAGACCAAAGGGCTTCAAAGTCAGAAAAGCCCAAAGCCAGCACACTGCTTCTAAGAAAAGAGCACCTACAGCAATAAAAGAAAGTTGCACATGGTAGATGATATAGGTATGGAAGAGATTGGGGGGTAAGATCAAACTAGAGAAGGCCTAGACAGACAATAATAATTAAGACTGCCTCATGATATATTCATTAGGAAAATGAAACATTTCCAGATGGGATATTCCAATGGCAGAAGTCCCAGAGCAGCAAATGCACATGCATATGTAAATGATCCCTTGCAGGACTGGGGAGGAATGTATCTGGTGTGTTACAGGAGACTGAGACTACTCAGGTTGGCCAATATGTTCCCACCTTGGGACTACAAATGTGAATGAACACATCAGAGTAGCATTATGCCCGATTCTGTTCAATCCTCCTGGGAAAGACTTAGAAGTTACTAGCCAAAGTGTGCAGAGTTATGCCAAAATAAGATATCAGATGTCTTCACAGTGCCCACATCTGACTATACCTTCCCATGCCAACAAAATTAATGACTGTTGTGTCTAATTTTTCACAGCATGGACACTAAACATTCCACACTTCACTTGACAGTTGATTATCTTTGAATGCAAAGCTAATATACAAGAATACATAAAATTCATCATCTCTGGAAAAGACATTCAGATACTAAATAACACTGTCCCAACCCTAACAAAAAAGACTACTGATAAAGCTTTCACCACTGATAAGAAAATGAACCACACTCAGATTTTGATCAGTTATTGGTTTTACAAGGAAGTTGTAGTTTATACATCCACCAAACAAACTGGCATGCCAAGCCTGCAAAGCAAGAAAGCTTTGTCCCATTTTACTGATGTAATGTGCTCTGTATAATACGTATAATTAGTATAATATTATACAAGGCTGTTTCCAGGGTCCCAAGCAGCAGCAGCTTAACTAAAAGAATCATTATCTCTTTTCCCTAGAGCTACTAATTCTCACACTAAGACCAAGGAGCAGCTCAGAGATAACAGATTTTTCTAAGCAATAAACACTGTTTGATAGCACATTCTCAGAAATATCTTGATTTATGCATAACTGAAGGCAACTTAAACCCCTCAGGGTCACATTATAATCTATTAAATTCTAAATTATGAGACAGAGCAGAGAGCCTATACTCTGACAAGGGCTAAGGACCACACACATTGCATTGCATTTTGCTTCCTTCTGTGAATTGTCGCTGTAACGCGAGTGGGGCAACTCAAGAAAAGATTTTGTATATACCATTGATGAAGAACCAAGCCTTCCTTCCCTCCTCCATGCAACTACCCCAGAAAAAAAAAACAAAAGAAAAAATAGAAAAAAAAAGAAAAAAAAAAAAAAAAAGAAAGAGAGAGAAGGTTGCCTCAGGAAGCCTCCAGAAGGATTTGTTTCGAACAGTTGTGTGTAATTCCCCCAGTCATTGCTCTTCTTCCAGGTCTGGTGTCTGCATTTGTCAGGTTGCATGGGGTGAAGGCTGACAACACTTGACCTTCAGTTTAAGTGTAAGAAACTTCAGAAGCGTAAGAAACTCTGCAGACAATGGCCTAGACAGGAACCACAGTGTGCATGAACATGAAATAACTCCCAAAGTAAGTCAAATGGCAGGAGAAACATTGGAAATTTATAGAGTTTTCTCCCTCCAGAAGCCAGTAGTTAAATTTGAAACAAAAAGCTCAATATTTTCCTCAAAATTTCCTTCTGTAAACTGTGATCTCTGCAGTTCTCAGTTAGTCTTGAACACATATACACCTGCTGGAACATGAACAGCTGATGTCTTGGAGAAATATATTATCAGCTCCATCAGGGATACTTGAAAAACTCAAACATGCAGCACATTTGTTGTCCATTCCCCTGCCTGATGTCTTGGTGATACAAGCTCAGGAGTTGACAATATTACACTCAACATCAAGTTTTTAAAGCCAGAAACATTGAAGAACCAGAGAAGACTGCAAGAACCTGTGGCACAACTAGCCCAAATGCAAAAAAGAGAAACAGAGAGCCTGCAAAAGACATCATGTGAGAAGCAAGCAGCAGCAAACAAGGCCATTAAATGTATAATTTTACATCTTTGCACCACTTCCGTCTGCCTGGTTTAGAAACAGGAGGCTGAGCAGTTGTGAGCACCCATGCCAGCTTTGCAGTGACTTGTAACAACTCAGCATGCCAGGGTCACTGTTAACCTCCCCAGGCAGTGATGCTGCTGGCAGGAAGCACAGGATGTGTCTCGAGGCTCTGCAGCCAGGCCACAGCATGTGCCCTAGCTGGCACGGTGGCCTGCACTGCTGTCAGTGGGAAGGAAGTACCACGTAACCATTCACTCACTGGCAGAGTGAGCCCTGAGCTTGCAGCACACCAGCTGTTTGCTGTTCCTGGTACTGAGGTCTCCAAGCCCCTTCAGCAACAAGCCTCTAAGCATTTCCTTGTTAAATCTTGTAATCAAACACTCAGGTGACACCATTAACCATGAGGCTCACCCATCTGTTGAAGCCAGCCCAATGGGGACCACTGAATGTTCATGCAAATCAAAGCCACTTGAATAAATGAACACTCCAAGAAAAAATTCCAAGTTCATTACTGTTAAGAAGAAAGAGCTACTGATGCCACCCTTAAAAAGGAAGAGTCACAGTGGTTGGAGATAAGGATACCAGCTTCTGTTTTCCTAAAGTAAAAGATGTTTTATTATACCATCTAGAATCAACCTTTGACATAGCAACAACGATGACAGAAAACTAAAGATTGACTCTCCTGAGAATGGTAGAACTAATGGAGCTTGCCTTCCTGCAGATGTGCCCCTGGGAGTGGATTCATGAAAGAGAAATCCATAGAAGGCTATTAATGCACAGAAATTACTTCTGGCACAGGAAGTCATTGGATTGCAAACTCCCGAAGGCTGACCGAGCATTCAGGGAGGTATCAGTGTCCTTAATTTACTATATTCCTTTAGACTTTTGCTTTTGGCTATTGCTCTTTTTCATAGAAAAATTAAAAATGGTTTATAATTTCAGAACACAGGGAAAAAAAAAAACAACAAAACCACCTATAAGCACTCCAGGAGAACAGCTGAATTCTCTCTGCTTTTTCCATTGAAGAGATGTTGATATGTCTCTGATACTGGTTTTCAAATAAATTTGAAGCATATTTTAGCCTGTGGGTTCAAGAGGTGCTAAAAAGGAAGTGAATCACATGTTGCATTTTAAGTGCTTACTTTCCTTAGCCAGCCTCTTTGAGAATCAGAAACTGTTTTACTTTATGATTACTTTAAGGTGAAATCCTAGGGGTTTTCCTTTTTCTCTTCATTAGGCTGGTGGTTTGTACAGTGTCTGCCTCAAAACCTAATGCACTAAAAGGCACTAGTAGAAGCAGCATCTTAAGTCCAGTGTTCAAAAGTAGTTATCTGCCTGATCTAAGACCCCAGTCAATACCACCAATGGCCCAAAAAACCAAAAAATACTGAACTTGCAGAGCTTGGGCTTGATATTTTGGGAACTTTAAAGGTCATGTGCAATTCAAAAAGCAGAAAGGAAACAGGTGGGTGGTTAAAATAATCGGAAAAAAACCAGAATGCAGCGGTTCTTTGGTTTCTACTGACAGACAAGCTGTTCAACATAAAACCATAGTTTCACTTCTCCACACTTACTTTCCCCACTCTAAAGAGATAATAATTTACAGCTCACAGTGACTATTACATCTTTAACTGACAATACTTATATAATTTCAAAGAACAGATAAAAGTTTTGTGGGGATTATTGTAGCTCCTATGGGGTTCACAAACTGAGATTTTAAATTCTTAGACTTTCATAGGTCAATGAAACTTCATTTGCAGGCTGCCACACTTTTTCATCAAGTAGGCTGTTCTGGTTTTTGACTACACAAGTAGGTTTTGGATGGTGCTACTTAATATTGCCATGGCTGGTGATTAGAACACCAGCATGATGTCCACTCAAAGAGGTCTATTTAAAATGTAGATGCCTGTCCTGTTACCTTTGTGATAAAAACATGCCCCAGAACAGTCAAATTGGGCTTCCAGCTCCACCTTTCTCAAGTATAAGCTCTGAAGTTTGAGTCAGAAATGTCGTAAGCTAATGCTTGCAAATGCAAGCTCTGTGTTAGATTACATCCCAGCACAAAAGCCTGCTTTGTGCTTGTTTCTGCAAGAAATTCCCTCCTTGAATTCAAGCTAAGTGGTAACCCTGTGAGGAAGGTGTGGATTTCTGTTGACTCCTTTATCACACTTATTTTAGGATGGCAATACTCCTTTCTCTCCTTGTAATTTGCCATCAGTTGCTGGTTCTTTCTGCAAAAACATCCAAACACAATTATCTTACCAGTTACCACAATTTCCTTATATGAGTCAAAAAAAAAGAAACCAGAAAAATTAAATCACTCCTACAGCCTGAATTTTAACCCTTCACAGCTCTGGGGCTGCACTTCCACAGATGGCTGATAATGAGGGACTCACCTATACTGGAATTTTACCACTCTACACTGCTTTGCAGCAATAAACCCAAAGTAGTTATTACAGCCATACCAGCAAAAATTAAACCATACATTTTGAATTACACTCAAAAGATCTGTTCATAATGTCTAGCTAAAAAAAAAAAATCCAACCCCAAAACAAAAAAAAATCCAAACCACCAAAACCCAGCCCCAACAACTATAATTTGGTTCCCACTTGACATTTGAATATTGCATTTTCTTCCCCACAAAATGTAGGTTTATTCTTTTGTCTTTGTTGCAGAGCCACTCTATCCTTGAGCCATACCCCTAAGTCTCATTTAGCATGTTTGCTGTGTTATCAGCTCTGGGCAATGTGTAAGCTTTCTCAGCTTACACACTTCCTCTCTTCCACGATTGTCACCACCTGTGGGCCCCTCCATGGCCAGTCTGTGGTTGCAGCAGGGCTTCTGATCACCAAGGACTGTGAAAGGAAGGAGCATTACTTAATCTGACCTCCTTGATACCAACTAAAAATTCCATCTTTCACCTCTGCACTGAGTCACAGCAGCATGTGACTAGGATGCAGCTTTCAAAAAAGGCATTTAAGATCAGCAGTAAAGAATGAATGAATGTGTATATGTAAACTGAGGCACTATGTTCTTTGCAATCTCCTTCGTCAGAGCACTATGCTTCTCTTTCCTCCCGTAATCTTTACAGCAAAAAATAAGCTTTATATAATTGATTAAACAGACTGATTCTAATCTGCCTATCCTCCCCAAAATGAGCAAGTTAAGCAAAAATGACAAAAGCAAAGCCCCAAAAGATTATGACCCTACCAAATATATCCCTAAGAATTCATGATTTTTTTTTTTCCTGGAGGAAACCATCAGGGAAAGAGTCATACAAATGACCTTTTTATAAACTGTGGCTCCTGTCAATGCTGTTGTCCCCTGCTTCTGAACTGTGGCATTCTGGCCAGAGGTTACAGTAATATTGAGATACCTTTAAAGGCAAAAGCATTACTTACTAAGTGCATTTGAAAGCATATCTCAAGGAAGGCAAAAATGGTGTAAGAAACTTTATTCCCAAGTTTAGTTTAAGTTTACAGACTCATGTACAAAAAGCAACTTTTCCAGGGCATACATGTCCTCCTGAAAATGGCTTGCCTCATTTCAGACACTTTTCCTCACCTTTGCAACATATAAAGGAGGAAAGGAAGGTGTTCAAAAGGCACCAAGCTACCATTTAGATCAATGAGAAAATAACTCACAAACTGTGCACTGGAAATTCTGTGCAATGTTGGCACATAAACATTCATTTATGCCTCACAGAATACCAGCTGTAAATCAGAAGAAAATGGTGAACACTAACCTTGGTCTCAGATTGCAAGGACAAAGGTCAATAATTTCCAAATAATTGAAAAATAGATTATTAATCACACCTTTCCCAGCCCTTGTCTTTGTCTGTAAAGGAAACTTACATGAATTCTGCCTGAAAGAAGAACTGACACAAACCACAAAAACTAAAAACCCAGCTGGATTCTTTTGAATTCATAATGTAGTTTTTTGGGTTTTTTTAACTATGCCACCTGAATAACCTGAGAGCTGATCAAGTAACTGCTCCCCTGCCTCCCCAGCAACACTTGCCAATGTAATTGGCACTAGTTCCTCAAAACGAAAGGAACCCTGAGAGCAAGAGCACTTTCACTTTGCAGCTGGGTCTGCACTACAGTTTCTAGAATTCATCTGGACTTACATGCCAACAGCAAAGGAGCAAAAGATGTAGTCTAGTGCAGTAATGCTGCAACCAGTGGTACCCTAAGCCACTAGTAATTTTCTGAAAATTAAGCTTTTATACCAAGGAAGAATCTGTGGTATGACTTATGAGACAAAGTGTTGCTGAATTCCAGTCACTTCCCAAACCCCAATGAGAACAGCTACTCGATAGCTGGGCTGCAACAGAAATAGGCAGGGCCTGTTGAAAGAAACTGCTTGTATAATTTATAGAACACAGAAATGTTGCATTGTATTATCCTTGTAAAACTGAGAATTCTTTCCCGAGCTGTTTTTCTTTTAATTGCATTTAAAGACAAAGTATGAAGAACAATTACATACAAAAATAACCCACCTCTGCAAACAACTGATAAGAATTACCATTTCCCTTTTCAGAAGGCATCCCCAGTCTTTAGCTATTCACTGCTAGTTGTGGGTCTCAAACCTTCTGGTAGGACAGGTTATTGACACACTCACCACTCAATGCCAGCTGGCTACACTCCCTTGTTACTTCCCACCAAGCCCAACCAGCTGTAACTGGGAATTTGATAATATCAAAAGAACGCCTCTCTTTAGGCAGAGGAAGGATATAATAGCCTGCCATGCTTTTCCCCTTGCCTGTCTCTTTTTGAACACAGGTGCTAGAACTACCAGAAGACCTAGAGCTGAGTCAACTAACCAGAGAGAGGTCATCAGTATGCCTTCTTGTCACCTTCCAAGAAGTCTAACCATATACAGTGCTAGCCTACTGCCTTATAGAATAATGATTTTACCTTGAACAACTTCTGTCAAATGTATGCTAGAATATGGTATTATTAGCACAGAATGCACACCCTTGATAAGGCACCCACAGCTCTTTTAACCAACAGGTCTGGAGAATGATGAATTGGCTGTAACTTAAGCAAAGTAGTAGAACATTTTGATAAGCAGGAAGTTGGAAAGAACAATTACAGGGGATCAACCCTATTACACCTGTCACAAGTTAATTTGACCAAATTGAGTTCTATATAGATATTACAGCTCCACAATACCAGAAGCCATTGCTGTTCCTTAAAGACCCTCACTACTGGCAAGTGATCTCTCATGCTCATCCCTTCCTGTTGCATCATCTGAGCACAAGATTATTTTAGTAAACTGTGTTTCCAGGCTTTTATTTCCTGACAGCTGTCACAACTCTCTGCTGGTTCAATGTCAGTACAAGCCAAGGTATTGATGAGGATCTTTCAGTCACATGGGATCTCATTGCTCTTGTAAACATCTACTCAAACTCTCTATGTACCTCTAGCTGTTGACTCTGGAGATAACAGTATCTAGATCCACCTGCAGCCATTTAGTTTATAGCCTGCCCTTTAGCATTAGGCCCTTTTCACTACATCTTAAATCTTTCTAGGCCAAAAAAAAAAAATTAGCTCAGCTTTCACTTTCTCATTTTATGAAAGCGACTGTGTTTAAATAGGATTATGTATCTACAATAGAAAGCCAATAGAACAGTATAATGAATATAGGAAACATGTATATAACACAAAAGGTTTCTATCAAAAAAAAAAAAAGGGAAAGATAGCATGAAAGGGATGTCATGGTAATAGGAACACTAAAAGTGCTGTTCCAAGCTTGGCCCTACAGCCAATCATCTGATTAAAGAGACACTGGCAAGTACAGCAGCTGAGTACCTGTAACTATTGAAAATGATACAGGAAAAGGAGCAAGTCTGCAGGACAGTTCAGCTGGACCAGAGCTATATATACACTCACACCATCCAGTAAAGCTGAGGCACCTCTGCACCAGAAGTGATTCACACCAAAGTGTGTCTAGGTGCCCCCAGCCCCAAAATGTCATAAAGGGTCTCATCTCCAAGAAATACGCCCATACAGAAAGTGTCCTCTTTGTGCACAGCCTCAGTTTCTGGACATTTCCAGAATCTAGAATCAACATAATTTTTACCTGGACATAGATATTTTTCTCCCCAGCTGAATCCAGCTAATTTTCTTCATTATATTTGAAGTATATCACCTGCAATCTGTCTTATCATTGCATCTGCTGTCATCTTCTGCAGGTCTTGTCATTGAGAGCTTCCTTTGATGGGACCTCACAGCCAGTAATTCTGGCACATAAAGATCACCACCATAATGATAATAAAAGGCCAGATATTGCCCTTTTTGCATGTTGCCTTCTGGCTCACAAGGCTGGTCTGCTCTCAGTCTTGCTCCTGGTGAGCATGTGTTCAGTCAGGCTGTATACAATGGCAGAACAACAGCCTGGGGTTAGATGGGTCATCAAAGGCAAACCTATGTGTTCCTTGAGTAAATGCCACTGGATGCACTGTAGAGAGACTTGTGGCCACAGTGCCTCCATTGTGCCCTTATGTGTGTGCTTATAAACACATCACCACACATTGTTTATTGGCTTACATGTAAAGCATTTGCATGTGCTACTTTCAACTGCTCAGGAAACGTGGAACTGCTCCTGCAGGGGAAGAGCAGGCCAATCCCACCAGGCAAGAGAGCCACAACAAAATTCAGCTACAGGAAGCAGGGGCCCACCACCACAGATGTCACATGCTTTCTAACACATTCTTTTCCACTGCTGTTTTTGTTGCTGGTCTGCTATTTTCACCTCCTTCTGTCCTCTCCTTTGTTAACTAGTAGACTGCTTCTTCCTTGGAAAGGACCCAAGTCATAGAAACAACTGAATGATAATTCATTGCTCTAGCTACTGCAGCATGGTTTGTTTGCTTTGCTTCCCTCCTGCCCATGCTCACTCTGTGCTCTCCTGTGAGCTCCTCAAAGCTGGAGCTCTCTCTTGCTCTCCCATCTGCCCAAGGGTTGGAGCAGCGGATTTCCACTCCCGGTTGGTAACTAGGAACTAAGTGATAAACAGGTTGTAAAATTACGTTTGCACATTGCTCAGCAAACTAGGATTTTATTTCATATTGGCCCCTATGCACTTAAAATAAACACAGTTTAGGATTATCTGGAATGAAAGAGCTAGAAGAAAACAATGAAGAGTTGCCAGTAATGTCAAGGCAATTAAAATTCACACAGTGCTTTACATTTTCACAAACACTCTTGATAGGTCTTTCTTAATTAGCAAATAATCAGCTGTGTATCTAGAATACCAGTTTCTTATCTGAAGAGAGCCAGTGATGACAGTGCCTGATAAACTATGTGCAATGTACTGCAATAGTAATTTACTGCACAGAAAAACATCTCTTTTGGAGCACACCTAGAGCATGCCAGTGAGTGCATAGGAAATTAGAAAAGAGTATAGGAAAGCATCAGTTCTGTGGATTTTTAAGGATTAATTTCTCAGTGTTAAAGTTACTCAAAATTACACACAAAGTCATTCAAACTCAGAGTATGGTTCTTTAGAGCATGAAGGCACACACAGACACTGCATAAAATGAAACAAAGCATATTTGTAACTTTCCCATCAAGGGCTTGCTCAGGCACAGTTACACTCACGCTGCATATTGTAACAGCCTTAGGTCTAAAGGGATTTGAGTGGGTGTCCTGTTCCTGGGGTATGAAGAATGAGCAGAGGTCACGCTGCCAACATGTAAAACAAACTGACAGAACAACATTTCTACCAATTTAGTTGTGATTATCTTCTCCCCACTACTAGCACCTCGTTACCATCATTCACCCTTGCAACCCCTGGGCAAGTGCCACACCAGGTGCTCACTACACAGTGGGCTGCTGCTGCTGAATGAAGCTTAGCTAAGATCCAGCTTTATGAAATGCCAAACTGCTCTTCTCTGCTGTACTTCTCACTTCTCTCTGTGTAAATTCCACAGCTAGCACAGCACACACCAAAAATAATAAAAGTGGTCACTATGGTAGCTTACAAAGGTCCAAATTTATAGCATATGATCACTGTACTACTGACTGCCAACACAGAATATACCATCCAGAAAGACAAGGGATGAGAGTGGGACATAGAGCATCAGCATAATTTTTGTCTACCAGAGCCTTGCTGAAACACCGGACGTGACTGTCCTGTTTGATGGCTTCTGTATTTTCCTTTTTGCTGGAGTGAAGAAGAAAAAGAATAATAATAATGATAATAATAAATATATATATATATATATCCAAGTCTCTTTTAGATTCTTTCAACTGCTGCTATGGTTTCAGTCACCATCATACACTGCTTTTACAAAACAAACAAAACCCCACCAAAACAAAACAAAACAAACCAATTCCAGGTTTCCTTTGTGTTTAACAACATCTATTTGAGGCAGACAACAAAGCGAGGGGTACATGCTCAACTACCAGCACCTACAAAAATTAAGGAGTTTGGGTAAGTACTCAAGACACTTCAATATTGTAGGTTTTTCTTTTTCAGGCAAAAGCTGAGCAAAGAGAGAACCTATTTATGTCACTTTGGTCGTACCTGTATCGTAAAAATGCAACCATCTTGAGTAAGACTGCATTTGTTGTTACTTTACATTTTGCAACCACCCTGCAAATATCTTCAGAAGCATTTTCAAGGATAACTTAAGAGACCTAAGGACTTTCTATTTCCCTTTAAACAACAAGTAGAAGATGGAAAAGGTTTGACATTAGTACATATAAACATCAATTAAATCTACCACGACAAAACCTTCCCATTAGAATTTACCACTCGCAAGACATCACAGACTATAACTCATGCTTCGTAAGTGCAAGAGCAAACCTAAACCGCCTCTAATTAACAGCAGGTAATTGTCACGTAACGGGGCGCTCCGCCACCGCCTGCCTTCGGTCAGCACGGCGCTTCAAAACCCGCAGCCGGTGGGACGGCAGCGAACAAAGGCATCTCTCTATCAGCGGGGAGCGCAGGCGGCCGCAGCCCGGGGTGCGGCGCCTCCGGAGCCCGACGCTGCCGCCCGCGGAAAGCTCCCACACCGAGGGCGGCTGCTTCGGGACACACGATATGTACGCATACACAGGGAAAAAGTTTGGGGGGTTTTGTTGTTTTTTTTCTTAAAGTGACTCCCGGGCTGGCGCCGCTCCCGCCCCCCGGGCCGGAGGCAGCGCCTGCCCCGCAGCCCCAGCGGGCGCTGAGCTCCGCTCCGCCGCCGCGCCGGGGCTCACCTCGATGAGCCGCTGCAGGGCAGGCCCTTGCAGGCAGGTGTGGTTGGCCAGCAGCTCCCAGTGCTCCCGGAGGAGGTGCTGAGCCGCCTGCATCTCGGCCGGCCGCTCCAGCGCCTGCAGCACGGCGGCGCCCAGCCCCAGGTAGCCCACGTAGGCCGCCAGCAGCACCGGCACCCCCCAGCGCCACCGCCGCGCCGCCACCATCGGCCCCGCTGCCGCCGCCGCCGCCCCCGGCGCTGAAGAAGCGGCGCGGCCCGGGGCGGGAGGAGGGCAGCGCCGGCCCGGCAGGGCGCCCGGCCCCCAGCACCTCCCCCTGCCTGCCCCTCCCCACCCTCAGCGGCGAGGAGGGGAGCCCGGAGCCCGGCTGTGCCGGGGGATGAAGGTGGTCGTGCCGCTCGGCCTGCGGCAGCCCGCCCCGCCGCCCTCGTCCTTCTCTTGCGCCGCTCCGCTTCCCACCGGTGTGTCCCGAAGCGCGAGGCTGCCCAGGGCTCCCGGCTCCGCGCCGCTTGTGCCTGAGCAGCGGCCAGCGGCGAGTCGCGTTCTCTCCCCCGAGGGATGCTCCCCAGACCCTCTCCCGACAGAGCCAAGTGCTTCCCTCCCCAGCTGGCACTACTCGCTTAGGGAGCGGTACGCTAGCAGCCTGCATAAATCTGCATTCCTCCTTCACTCAGCTGTTAAGCCAGTTTAAAAGGCAGCAAACAGGTGTTTGTGATAACAGTCCTTTGATAGAAACAAGTTAAAAGGTAGCAGCTTTTTCGGAGTCCTTTCACAGTTTTCCTGTGAAAGCTGGGACTGCTTTCTTCATATAGGTAGTTTCTGAGACCTATTTAATTACTTTCTGTTCTATCACTGGTAGATAAAACAATCAAATTGTTTTGGGTGTATAAGAACTTTGTAATTCACCTATTTTGTTACATAATATGAGATAAAGGGGAATAAACACAGTAAGTTTCTGCAAGTGCTCCCGGAGGAGGTGCTGAGAGGGTAATGCCTTCTCACACTGCCCTGTGGTGCCAGTGGAGTGTAAGTGCTATTACAAGTAAGGCAGTCTCCAAACACGTATTGCCCTGCTGGAAATGTTCTGGTAATGTGCCAATTCATGGTTTCCTGAGATGTGCTTTACACTGACTAGCATAAACACACAATTTCACTAGCAAGAGGCAAAAATTAATTTACAAAGGCCAGACCACTTCCAGCAAAATGATATCATTTGGAGCACAGTCTTAGAAAAAAATAATTATATATATATGCTGCTCATTATTAATTCTGCCTTTTCAGGATATTCATTACTCAGTGAAATTTAAAGACGAAAATGGAATTTTATATCTATAAAAGAAAATCTATAAATACACATGAGTAAGAAAAAATGCAAAGAAACTAGAAAGTATATATTTACTCATCACATTTAAGATCAGGAAATAGATATATCTGAGCTACATTTTGACATTTTAGCTGTATTTAAACCCAGACAGTTTATACAAAGCACACTGAGTATAACTATGTTGAAACATTATGGACTAAACATATAGAATTTAATGTTTATACTAAAAATATATAAAACTAATTACAGGTGAGACTCGGGGCTCTTAACTACAAGATATGCTGTGAAAACACAGGTTATCAGGCATGTGCTTACTAGAAGGAATTTGGGAAGAATGAGACCAAGATTCACAACAAATCTTTACAGAACCATATAATATTTAAATGACTGTTTCCTTGAGTATTCTCAGAAATGTCACTTGTCTGTCAGTCTTCTATTTACATCTCCACAGAGAAAAGCTCAAATTTTTGCCAGTGATACTTCAGTGTTGTCTGGAAGGACAGCATGTAAGCCTGGAAGGACATATGCTTCTTGTCCTGCCCTGGACTGGAGATGGTAGCTGGTCAGGACAAAGTGCTACTTTTCCACATCACAGATGAACACTCCCTGGGCCATTGCTTCTGCCACAGCCTGCAGAGCCACATTCAGAGGCTGCAAAATTTCTGTTTTCTATGCTTGGTGCTGAGCATGTGTGTGCTCTCCATTCTGGGCAGAAATATACCACTGGTAAAATGGGTGATTAGACCAAAAGAATCCCTTTTGTGTGCTCCTCTGGCTCACAGCAAGTCCTCGTGATTGTGCACTTCTTCCATGTTACTTTTCTTAGCTGGTCAGTTGATATTTGATGACTACACTTTTATTAGAGGAACACTACCAGAAAGCACTTGGTCCACCCGTGCTTGAAACCTGGGACAGTGCTCCCAATATGTATCTCAAAGTAGCTTTTATTATAGATGTGCATGACCTTTAGGAGCTTTTCAGAACCCCAAAAAATTGACAAAATAAGCAAGAAATTTCTATTGCTTATGTAGCACAGGAGAGGACATGAGCATCCTTCTCATTTCTCTTCCAACATGGTCTTGTGCTTGATTTAAAGGCAGCTTTCTGAGTCTTCTGTTGGGCAGCTGAAGAACAGCTGCAGCTACTTTCAGCTTTAGTAAATGCATCAGTAGCAAAAAATCCAGGAGGTAGTCTCACCATTTGTTGCTACTTTGCAAAATCAGTATCAGATACAGGAGCAATTTTCTGGACTGCAGTAAAAGCAATACAAACTTCCTGGGTCAGATGTCAGGTAAGAATAATTTTAAGAAACACTTTGTCAGTAGGTGCTTTCTATCCCTGATAAACCTCTTTATCTTTTTTTTATGGCATGCAGCATGGTGCAAAACACTGGATAGGATCACCTTTAGACTAATGCTTGTAGTGTGGCTGACTGTGGCTTGATAAAGTACAGAAGGAATGGAAAGCAGCAAGGTGAAGAAAACAGGTTAGATATAGAAGTCAGCAGAACTTCAGCTTTGTCTTTTACATAAAGAGGCCAAAAGCGTCTCATGGTGCTAACACAAGGCAGGTACAGAGTGCAGTGATGGTGATGATGTTAACAACTGCAAGTGCAAACATTGTGTTGAAGAACAGAAAATATGGAGAGACAAAGTTTCCCATGAGATTTGCAAAGATACAAAAAGCCAGACAGGAGAGAGTTGGCTGCTCTCAGTGAAAGTCTACAGAGAAAGCCATTGCATAAATTTATGGGAATAGCTGAGGGCATAGAGGAAGATCAGTGCAAAAAACGGGGAGATAAAAATCTGTGAGGTAGGTAGTGGTAAGACATGAGGGAAATCTTGGATGGGATAAGCATTTGAACATTCATTTTCTAAATTAGTTGAATAAACCATAGCCAGCATTCTTCTATGCCAGCATTTCAGATTTGAGTAGCCACACTGCACTATGCAGAAGTCAGCAACTGGCAAAGAAAACATGCACCTTGTCAGGTGTAAGAACAAACATCTGTTGTGACTCTTCTCAGAAGTAAAAATCTAGCTCAGAAAGTATGAAGGAAGAAATTAGTGACCTACAGAAGTCTCTACATGTTTTATGGACATGTCTTCCAAACGAAATATCAAAGCAGCTGCTGAGAAGTTGACATTTGATGTTCCAATAGTCTGACATATGCTAGCTTGGGGCTAGTCTACATAACCAGCCATATTTCACTCATCCTTTACATTAAAGTTCCACTTATAAACGAGTTCAAAGGGATTAATTGATGGTTGCTATGAGATATACTGAATAAATAGCAGTGTGTATATAATTACAAGCATACCCATGGAACATGTTAGTGATGACTGAGCATGGTATGAATGGACAACTGTTTTATCAGGTTTCTAGAGTTTAATTTGATGACTACAGATCTGCATCTCAGTGACTAGTCCCTTATTAGGTGCTTATATGTACTTTGGTTTTTCAGCTCCTTTGGGGTTGGCTGCTGCTGCTTTTGACTTACAATAACTGGGACAAAATCAATCTCCCTGTTTCTGATGGGTCACACAATGGGCCTGACTGAGGATCAGATTTAATGCAAGAACCTATCATTGGCCTTATTTAGAGGTAAATATACAGCATGTATAGTGCATATAGCTCTTCTATGAACTGGCCCAAAGCAAATTCTGGGCTTTAATGATATTTGTGATCTGGCTGGAAATAAAGACATCTCCTTGCTTTTAGATTTAGTTTAAAGTGGCTGTGAAATGAACTGTGAAAAGGACCTTCTCTGAGGTAGCAGTTTGCTCTGAGGCAAATTGTAACAGTCTGGGCAGAGCTGGACAGACACATAATTTCCTCACAATAAAAAGAGAAGTATTTTAGCCCAGAAAATAAAGAAATCTTGTCATTTTATATGAAAGCTGTTAGTTTCAGACAATATTAATTGAATCTTAATTGAGTAGATGTCATTAAACAGGTGTTCATAACTGATGATATTCCACTGTGGTTTTGTTTGTTTTCTGATTGGAAATGAAGAAAGATTTCTGTACCTAACTTTTTCCACTTGGGATTCTTGGTGAAATGACTTCTTAGTGAAGCTGGGAGGCAGTCACTCTGGATTTTTTTTTTTTTTTTTTTTTTTTTTTT
>VWYO01012256.1:606410-670836 GCA_013400275.1 Rhadina sibilatrix | reverse complement strand
TTTTTTTTTTTTTTTTTTTTTTTTTTTTTTTTTTTTTTTTTTTTTTTTTGAAAATGATTGACCATAAGAACTGAATTCCACTAGAGAAAAGATAAAAATTGATTATTTCAGGGGAAATTGCCTTAGAATGAGAAGTACAAAATGAATTCTGGGACAGTTCTGTAACTATGTATGCTCCTTCCTTGGGGTTTTAACTGGCTGATGCCTACACAGGCTGTGCAAATTTTCATGTATCTGAAACATTTCCTCTTTAGGAAATGGTCCACACACAACCTGTAGTTTAGTCCTTTGTCCACAGGGGTCACTTAATGTGAGACACAGAGCGAAGATGCAGGTCCAAGACTGCTTTCTCTGTACCTTGCTCAGCTAGGGATATGGATTCTAGGCTGCTCAGGTTCATCTTCCAATTTGGTGGTATCTCCTTCTGCCAAGCTTAAGTCAGACTTGTGCCACTTCAGCTGAAGGTATCTTTCCATCAAGTCAGCTCCCACGTTGAAGACCAGAGCCAGCCAGGCCAAGCCAAAAACAATCCATATGGCAGTTAGGCTCCTGTACACAGGGATATAGTGCTTGTTGGGGTTCGTGCCTGAAAAATCCAGGGAAATTTGGATATTTATCTTGGCACCTTTGGTCTGCTAGACATACATACTCATACACCCTTTCCAGTCCTTGCAAAAGTGTGTGTGTTAATGAGCTTTTGTGATCCATCAGCAGATAGTTTTTTTTATGCCAACTCTGAGGTTAAGCTTAGCATAGTTAGTATGAAATCCCTGAAGCTGAGGCTGTATAATAAAAGTACCCATATCTAATATTTATCAGGGATAAATATTAAGTCAATTAACTCAAAGTCAATGGTTCCTAGTCAACAACAGAAGAAAAATTCTTGGAAATTAAATGTTGAATCCATATTAATCATATTTTGCTCAAGAGGCACACAAGGGATCTCAGATGATTTAGAAAGCTGCAATTTAGTGATGCAGTGATTGCTTTTTGGAGGGTGATATGACCTCAGTACCTGGGATTCACAATTGCTTGGATAATATGGGAAATGTAGACATTTTAATTCGGTGGTTATGAGAATCTTAATCCCTGGTTTGATATTTCCACAGCATGAACAATCAGTGCAGCTGATACAGTCATGAAACTCTACAGCGCCAGATTCAGCATGGGATTCTTTTTTATCTCCTTTTGGGACACAGTTATGACCTCTAGGAGAGGAGAGCTATTACTTGTGAAGTAAGAAACCCTAGTGGTTTTAATAAATAAACACATTAGACATAATCTGTTAAGATTATGCATTTGTTCAAATAAGTGTGTGGAAAAATAGCCCCTTGTGTCTCTGCCATGATGTTCTCAAACTAGAGGTCTAAAGACTATGTAATGTCACTGGGATTGTTTTCTTTCAGAGGCATCCTGTGGTTGTCAATCTTCTCCCCCTTTTATGTACTGATTATTTAATATTTGTTAAGATTTGGTGTTGGAAATTGTAGGCACTTGTTAAAACAAATCACTGTTAGGAGAGCGTGATTCACAGGCTTAATACTGAAAAAGGAATTTTATTTATATTCCACCTTTCACTCTTGATAACGTTTGTACCAGCCTGGACACAGCCACTGTTGAAGGAGCGTTCAGTGGCATGTGTGAAATGAGTCGGGTTGGCTGTCAAGAAAAAAATGCTCATATCCTATAATATATTAGCTCATTGTTACCTGTCTGGCTGAGGTCACTTTTGACCAGATTTGTAATGGAATGGATATCTATGCTTCCTGTATTTAGTTCTATACTAGAGTTATGAATTTCAACAAAGCTCAATCCAGTTCATGTTCTTTCTTACCTACTACATAGTCCCCGAAGCCAATGGTGCTCAGGGTGATGAAGGTGAAGTAAAAGCCTTCTCCATAGCTCCAGCCTTCTACATAACTGAAGACTAATGGTGGGAACACCAGGAAAAGCAAAGTGCCAGTGGTCAGGAAGATGGCCACTGCCAGTGTTTGAACCACCTGAAAGACAAGAGGAAGATGGCAGCTAAAGTGCATGGAGCAGTTGTCTTGTCAAAATTGCTGTGTCTGTTTTACTTTTGTACTCTTATCACAACCCTAACCATGAAAAAAAAAAATCTTAAAATTAGGAAAAAAGGAGGATTTTAAAAAAGCTTTTTGAAATGGGTTTTCAAGAATGCTCCAGTCATATTTTCAGACTTACTATGACAGCCATTGGAATGAAATACTCATTTTACATTTTCAATTCAAGTAGAGATGCTCTTGTAGTCAACTTACTCTTGTCTTTGAGGAAAATCACCACATAGTGCATAACTCATGAAACAAAAATTGGCAAGAACAAATCAGGGTTCTTTTCACTATGACTGCTTCCAAGGATTTATAAAGTGACTTGCAAGAGCTCAGCCAAAAATATGTTTGGATGAAATCTAAGTGAAATCAGTTTGCCTGCTTTGATTTTTAACTTAGAAGTGGTCAGAGCAGAGCTGGTTTGTGCTAGCACAGGGCAGATCTGTGCCTCTCAGGACAAATATCTGCCTTTGGGGAGATAAGTTACTTTATATGTGACCACAGTAGATAGGTACAAGGAATGGTCAGTGGATAGGTCCTGAAGGGATTTTAGGAGTTTAGGAATGATGATCAGGAACTCATGCGTTTCCAGGGAACACATTCTGGTGAACTTTTGACTAATGATGTGTGGGCTGATGCAAACTCATTACAATTATTTAAAAATGCCCTCAAGGGCATAGAATGATTTTCTATTAATGAGCCTATTGTGACTGGATGAAAAGCCAAACCACTGTTTATAAAGTGGAAGGTCCAGATATCTTGTTTTGATTTCTCTATCTGAATTATCTCACATAAAAAATAGTGCTCTGAGCTTGAGAAACTTGGCTTGAGATGACTGGGTGACTTTGAAAAGTCACTTCTATATTACATGCCGTGTCTCTCTAGCTCTGTAATAATACTTGCCCATTTGCAGAGCAGCTTGAGAATTACTGATTGACATGATTATAGTTGATATATAATTCAGTTGTTCTCACTTCATTCCAGTACTGTAAAAGCATTTAATTACATAATAGACTTCACATAAAAATGTATACCAAAATGAACAATTTTACTTTTTAATCTGTCTTTTAAGAACTTTCTTGTATAAACATGTAATGTTGGGAACAATAAGTCAGGAATAACAAAGGAATAACTGATTGCAATTAATTCCCCAGAGCATGACACAATTCTGTTTATAAAGAGATAAACCAACTTCCTTGAATAAACTTTTCAGAGCAAACAAGCAGATACAGCTCCAAAGTTTTGTCTCATTATAGCAGTTCTGTCAGAAATGAGGTGTCAACTCAGGAGTGAAAAGGGAAAATAAAAGACCACATCCCTGAGCTGCTATCCAGAAAAATAGGAAAGATGCAGCCATACTAGCATGAAAATCCTGGTGGTAGAGCTGCATGTGTTTGGGGAACAGGCAGAGGTTATGCAGCTAAAGAATTTCTTGCTTGTATAATTCAAGTCTGCATTTGACAGTACCTTTATAGCTTTTCCATTATAGATAAAGAATGTAGTGACTCAAGAGATTTTACAAATCTAAAAGAGAAAACTTGTGCCAGAGCTCTGAAATGTTTCAACATATCTCACATATCTAATCTCCCTTTTCCCTAACTGAAGGGGTCAATTTATTGAACCTTTTCTCAGAAACATGCACTAACTTTGTAATAAATGACCTTCATGTATTTTTCATTATCAGTGCTTTTCTTATTAAAAAAATGTCTGGACTAGTTCAATGACTCACCAATAAACTGTAAGTAAGGAGGAGTATTCACATTTTAAGAAAAGAAAAGGAAGGAAGTGCTAAGTTGCTGGCACAAAGAGGAAAGCTAATTTCAGCCAGATGATTAGGCCAATAAAAATAAGTTGCCTTTGCACAGTGTAGAGCTAGACTCTGGATAGATGCTGGCATAGGCTAGGGGATAAGAGCTTGATTTGGCAATGTGTGTACACGCACGTATTCTGCCAAGGTCACCAGGTCTATGGTTTTGCTGAGTAAGGTTTTAAAAAGGCAAATCTAAGGCCCCTCAAGCAAAAGCCTATAGCTTTAAAGCAGGTAAATTGAGTGTTTCTGATAGAGAGGGCCATGTAACTGCTGTGGTTCACACAAGGAAACCTAAGCTAGCAGCAGCAGCTATCTGAGAAAAGAACTTTAACTAGGTTTAAAATAGTGAAAACAAATGGTAAATTGCACTGTACCTGGGCACGCCCTGGCTTTTGCACCCATCTCTCCAGCGTAAGCAGATGAGCATTGAGAGCTTTCCCCAGCTGATTAAGGAAGGCCAGGTTGAGGGGCACTCCAAATAAGGCATAAAACACACAGAAGATCTGCCCTGCCACTGTGCTGGGGGACAGGTTACCATAACCTGGAAGAAAAGAAGACAACAGCCACATGAAAAGGCTCTACAGTCAAGCTGCAGGCATCATGGAGTGTTGGTAAGCTTGGAAGCTCAACTACATTAAGCTTCAGGAACCTGTGGATCTATGATTTTCTGCAATAAATCTGTCTGCAATTCACCATTGCTTATGATGAAGCCTTTTGTGTTCACTACTACTAGCTGAAAATGAAACATGAAAAATATTACCCTTCCAGGTACTATTATAACTTTCTATAGGTCTCTGATTTTGTTGTGAGTGCAACTCAGAGCTTCAAAGCAACTGCACAGCACAAATATGTGCAGTCCATGTGGAAAATGACCTTGTATGTACCAAGTAGGCACTCAGCTTTTTTTTTGGAGTATAAAATACTGTATACAGAAAAATAACCGGCATAATTGGAAACCAATAGAAAACCATAACCCACTGTAGTTGATTGTCTTGCAGGTGTATTCTGTCCACTAATTACACATTTCTGGGGGCTTTACAGGACAGTTGGAGGAAACACCAGTTTTTAAGGAAAGAGAGTGCCTCACCTATAGTGGTGACAACAGTTCCTGCAAAAAAGAAGGAGTTGCTGAAGTCCCAGTTACTGGGATTTGTAGAGTTTCCTTCTGGGTTGACCCCTTTTTCCCATGCTTCCATGAGGACCTGAAGCGGAAAAGGTCAGAGGAGCAAAGATGAGGAAGAATGTCAGAAACAGAGATAAGTAAATACTGTTTTCCATCTTGAGCAAGCAAAGTGATAAACAGTGTAGATAACAGGCTAGAACTGGACTGAAAAGAACTTCTGCTGACATGGCAAAACTTGGAAACAGAGCTGGCCAGGAACTCGAACTCTTGCTACAGGAGAACAGGTAACTGAAGAATGATTGGTTGCCCAGCTAGATGAAATCTAAGGGGAAGAGGGTGGAGGATTCTCAAAGTGATCAAACTAGGAAAAATATTAAAGCTGTGCCATAAAAAATAAAGTAGTTGCTTGTTGTATCCCCCTAGTGTTTGGTCTCCCCCTTGAAACCCCCTCTGAGACTGTACCTTTGGTCTGACCCCACCTGCCCCTTGACTCTGACCTATGGCCTTGAGCCAGGTAACCCCCCCCCCCATCCCAAAAGAGATAAAAAGCCCCATCCCTCCATGTGCTCCCTCTTTGGCCCCTGAGATCCCTTCTTGGAATAAACCTTGGAATACGCTCGAGGTAAGGAGCCTCTTTTGGATTTCTTCTCTCTATCTTGAAGATCCCCTAACCCAAACCTCCCCAAATTCTGGGCTAGTGGCAGACCAGGGAGCAGAGGGTAGGGGAACACTTCAGTTGCTCTTCTCTCCTGTAATCTAGTAATCTCATTCAAGTTTTTAATTTAGGCATGTGTCAATTTAGAGTTGTGTCTGTGGGCAGGGGTATGGGGAACATGCCCATTTCTGTTTTCTCCATGAAAGTACTAGTAAGGATGAATTACTATTTTTGGTTATGACCTCCATATAATTTTCAGTGAATATTAGGCTTCTCCTAGTCTGAAAGATTAACTAATAAAATATTCTCTGCTATTCCAGATAGCTCTTACCAGACCAAAACTACTGTGTGCCAAAAAATTACTGGTCCTGCATCAAATATCCTGTCAACTGCCTTAATGAAGATTGTGTTCCTTTGCTGTCACCAAGGATTTCTCTGTGGGAGACTGCTTTCCCTCTGCTCAGTGGGTAAGGTTTTAAGAATCTCCTTGTTTGTCACATACCTTACAAAGGCTAAGTCACAGACTTTTTAATTTTGCAAAATGCCTGAAGGAATTACTTTTTCATCTTTTCTAAAAACTTTGTATGATGCAAGACATGAGCAAGAGTCAATATCAACCCCAGCTTTAGCTGGTTCCAGGAGCTTGAGACCCAAGAAGATACTCCTTGTTGATTTAAGTGTTAGCCACTCCCAGAAAGATTGCTTTTCTAGTGAGTATGACTACTACAAGGTATCAGATTTTGGACAGGTTCTGCAATATTAGCTGATCTGTACTGGTGGACTGAATATCCTAAGTATAGTAGCTAATTTGATTCCTTCAGTAAAAAATCCTACAGCATTGGTCAAATTTATTAGAGGACTGCTGGACATCATCATGTGTGATGTCATGACTGAGGTGTCAGCAGAGCTTATTTTCAATATGACAAAGAATTTTGCATTATCCATTAAAAGCCTTTTTTTTAGAATGAGATTAATTCAACATGTCAGATTTTCTAGAGTCACTTATTTCATTTACTGCTTAGAAGAAACACACAGAAGCTACTGAGGTGTGAGTATTTTGAAATAGTCACAGGTTTAATTTATTCCTGTAAGGAGCTCTTGACAGTTCTATGCATTTCAATGCACAAGAGCTCACTGGAGTTACATTCACATCATGAGAGCCAACACAGAAGAGTAAGGCAACTTTGAATGTCGAACCTTTCAGATACAGTTTGACAAGGCCAGATTTCTTGATATAATTGATGCTGTTAAGTGCAACCCCATGGAAGAACCCCATGAAGGAAATAGTATCCCAGTGCCCAACAAACAGGTTCCTGTAGGACAGTTATAATGGCTCCTGGCTCCTGTCATCTACAGCTCGGGTAAGGGTTATGGCAGCTGCTGAATGGTTGGTGAATATTAGCTGTTGTCTTTGGGAGAGAAGTTGTCAGTACATAAAAGCAATGGGGTGTAATTTACAGTAAGAATATGGAACCTACATTAAGCTACAGCAGGATGTGGAGAGAATAAAAACTGCCTGCTATTTCTGCTCCTGTGCCCCTGCCAATGCACATTGCAGCCACCTGTGGTCATAGACAAGGATTTAGCCCTTTTGGTCTGTATTTATATCACATCTCTTGAGAAAATTATGGACATGATCAAAACACAGACTCCTTACTCAATGCATCTGCCTCTCAGTTATGCTGTCAGACTGGCATAATTTTCCTGACCCAAGTATGCCTACCAGAGATGCATTAGATAAAGAGTTTGGATTTGCACATTCCCAAAGCTCCAGGCTGCTCACATTAGGAGCTGCAGCTCAGAACCACCTTTCAGCTAGGCAGTTTTAGCTATGCAGAACTGATCCAGTTCATTGACAGGGAATTACAACAATTTGTTTTACGCATAATGGAGTGAAAAGCTAATGAACTGTAAGTGTTAACTCATTATAAGTGATAATAGATATGCAAAAAAAAAAAGTGCTGAATCTCACATTGCAGGATTTGGGTTTAAAGAATGGGAATTAAGACATCTTATTAGCTGAATAGCCTTGAGTTGGGGGGCTGTGTCTCACTGCAGTCTAACTACTGTGACTTTTCAGACTGGAACAAATTTGTCCAGTGACAGAGGCATGTGACATGATGAACAGGCCTCCTTAACCATATAGTTAAAACATGCAGAGACACAACTGCTTCCCTGCATTGGATATTTAATATGGGAAGACTAGTGTTCGTTAATATTAATAAGAGACAAATTTCTTAACATGTCTTATAAACAACATATGGGTCAGAGAGTACTTGCACTTACGTATGTATATGTACTTTGAGGACTACCAAGTCTCAGTACTTTGAAGCTTGGTGCATTGTAGATGATTTGGTGCCCTCAGCTGGTTTTACCTGGAACAGCTTACAAGTGAAATCGTGTTTAATTCAGCGGAGAGGCAGAAGCAAAACGCGATTCTCTGAGTGGCATAGCAGTGAACCTACGAAAAGTCTACTGGAGTCAGAGCGAGAAGAATCTGGACACACGATCTTCCCAAATGTTTTGAGGGTAGT
This sequence comes from Rhadina sibilatrix, assembly GCA_013400275.1. Taxonomy (NCBI): domain Eukaryota; kingdom Metazoa; phylum Chordata; class Aves; order Passeriformes; family Phylloscopidae; genus Rhadina; species Rhadina sibilatrix. The sequence goes on along the minus strand of VWYO01012256.1, from coordinate 662,648 downwards.
GGAGATTTGAATAAACCTTTCAATCATGTAAAGTATCACAGTTAGGTTTAGAATGAGAATCAGGGTTTTCACCTCTGCATCACTGTCGGAGAGATAAGGGAAGGACAGGTAATATTACCAAGTCATGAAGGTGAAAAAATAGACATTTTTAGGCACGTAAATTCTTGAAACCTTTAGTCATTTTCTGGCCAATGCCCATGTTCCACAAGTAATATATCACAGTACTAGAAATAAGAACATTGGCTTTCTAGACATAGAGGCACCTTTTCTACCCTTTCTGATCTGAGCTTCACTGTTCGCTTAAATCTGACAACAAAGTCTGGGCTTTTTGTTGATCAAAATCATATACCTTCATGGAAGTCCTCTGACTTGGGCAATACAAATTGCTTTGAGTTATTATCAGTTTTAATTACATGGTAGAAAGAATTCAAACTGTTTAGACATCCAGTTCTGCAACTGGGTATGTTTTGAACACAAAGAAACTCAAGGATTCAAAGTTCAAGATTTTCTGTTCAGTTCTTGCAGTACTATTATGAGAATATATTTATAATACCAGGAAAGGTATTTCCAGCCAATTTTGAGGAAAAGATTAAAATGTAATTGAAGTTGTCATTAACTGACAATCTGTATTGAACAAAAGCCCTTTATCTCTTCTTATAAGAAATAGAGAACACAATTTGTGATGGCTGAATTTATCTTTTCTTTAGGCCTGGAACTGCAGGACCACCTTCAAAGGTAGTAGAAAATGTCTAGTACAAAAGGGCAGAATTTGCCAGGTTTGGAGTGGAGAACTTGGAAGGGCAACCCACTTCTTTAGGTTTGAGTCTTGTTTTTTGTTTCCATGCACAATTCCCAGTAATAATTAGTGAGGGAGATGAGAACCATAAAGTTGAAATTATTGCAGTTTAGCACAAGTGCATCACTAGATGCGCTTATATTTTGGGAGTTCATGACTGTGGAAAGAAAGTTGTTCCATAGATAAGATAAAGAAGTATATGAATGGGCTTGAGTAATTTATAAAGTTTGATATTTAATATCATGGACAGCTGACTGGTTTATATCATGCTTGGCCACTTGGCCCCAATAGTATAATTTCTTCTAATAAAAATAATGCTTGAGCTAAAATAATGGAAACCTTTTCCTCTTACCTGTACAAACTGCTCCAGGGCTTGTCTGTCCAAGCATGTGTAATTCTGCAGGAATTTGAGCTTTTCCAGCTGGAACTGGTCCCGAAAATGTGTTTCTGCCTGTTTCTCCAGCAGCTGGAACACCATGGCTCCCAGGAGGAGGTAAAAGAGGTACCCCAGCACCAGCAGTGGAGTCCAGCTGATCTGCCGCCTGTGCACGGTGAGGAAGGGCATGCTGCTGATCTGCCCTTGCCAGTCCCTGCTCAGTACTTCATAGGTTACTGTTCCAAGATGGGACCTATCCAAAACAGCCAGGAATCACACACCAATGTTCCCAGCTACTGCCCTGGAGAGTTTTTCAAAAAAAACCCCTCAAAATCAGGGTATCAGGTCTTACAAAATGAGACTAACAGAGAAATTTTATCCCTTGACATCTGTTCTCTATCCAAAATAAAGGGTGAACCTTTATAGCTTAATAAGAGTGTGAATCATAGTGTTTTTCTTCTATTAGCTTTTATCCAAAAAATCTCAATCAAATGAATAAAGCCCTCTGAGGCTGATATTGGTTTCCAGTCTGGGAAGCCGAATCAAATCTGTGGCTATATGACTTACCCCAGATCATACAAATACAGAGCCACAGATAGACTCTTAAAGTCTTCACAAGTAAAGCCTTACTCTAACCACTAGACTTCTGTACAACAAAATGCTCTAAACTCTCTAATTACAGTAGACTCCCCAGAAGAAAGAAGAATACGGAGCTGAATAAACGGAAAAGTCAATAGCTGCTGTCTGTACCATACAAACATTGCTGGCACCAGTAAAACCAGCAGGCTGAAGCTTATAAACATCCTGAATGACAACAGAACTTCTTTCTTTCCTAGTCCTAATAAGATTACTGCCCTCACTGCCTGGCCTACTGCTCCTGAACCCTGTCAGATGACTCTACCCTTTAGTCCACAGAGTTAGAGAATAAACCACTCATGCCTTCTGCCTTCAGTCTCTGTATTGCCCTTTTAATCCAAATACCTAAAGGAGGAGGAGGGCTTAAGGTTAATCATTAGCAAAAAAAGTATCAGATCTTCACTCATGGGAGCCTCACTCATTATCATGCACTGGAAATGAGCTGGGCTTGCATTTTTTCTGTAGGAAGAGCTTTATGGCAAGTGTCATCTGTGTCACACTGCTCCTGAAAGAAAACACACACACACACAAAGATGGCCAGGTGGCTAGGGCTGCAATTTTGTTATTAAATTCTGTTATGGTTAAAATGTTCTGGATATAGGTATCCCTACTTTGCTTAGTATTCATATGGTTTTACACCTATTTTCAAACAAGAGGTAGTGCTCACAGTAAAAGACTGAAAAAATTATTTTATTCATATTTGTATCTGGGAAAATTCCTGGACTTGCCATTTACTGTGCTCATAACCTCGGGCCAGCCATCATCCAGAGGAGGATGACTGGCAGCAGAAGGCCACTTACCACTCTGAAAAGTGAAAACTATTGTAGATAATTCCCAGGAAACACCATCCTGGACTTTGTCTGGGACTGCTCTGTCAGTGTGAGTAGGGGAACAGAAAGATTAGAACAGGGAAGTGCAATGTGCAAGGACTGAGAGAGCCATGGTGGTCTGGTGTTCCTTTTCAGCGGAAAAAATGAAACATTTGGGAGATGGAAGTTAAAGTAGCATTGATATTACTGAGCACTGCAACATTATGAAGCAAACTCCTCTGAATCAACTGAGACACCCAGCTTATTTTCACTGATGGAAGGCCTTCTCTTGTTCTGTGTCAAGGATGACATTTACTTACAGAGCATCTAACAAGAACAATGCTCTTGTGTCTGACTTCATAACTAAAAGGAACAGCTTGTTATTCCATTCCCAGTGCAATGACAGACAAGCTTAGTATTGCACTAGCAGGGCTGTGGCTGGTGGGGAATCTAGGTGTTTGTTGTGTTATTGTTGGTAGGACCTATGACTACCAGGCCAAGAGAATGCCAGCCTACTGGTTGTCTGGAATGGATGCATACCACGGAATTGTGCACAGCTGGGCTGGGACAAATTTTCTCAATTGAGGTACATTTCACAATTAGGGTATGAAACTATAAGATATAAATGAACAAATACAGCACATAATCAGTTTTTTGTCTCCTTCGGTTCTTTCAGTTCAGATCAACAAAACATGCCAGCTGACAAACTTGGCAATGTAAATTATGCCTTAAGAAAAAATGTTCACTCAGACTTACTTTCGGGATCTTAATTTTTTAAGGTTTTGCAAACTGAGTCACTAACATCATCATAGGGTGCCTTTTTTTCTATACTACAGTTATTCCTACTGGTTTGGTTCTTTCCCCCTCTAGTGTCAGGCTGCAATCTAGGAAGCAAGTAAAGCCAGACTATGTGCAGCAGCTCAGAAGCTATGCCTTGACACAGANGGCAGTTTCAGTCCCTCCTGCCTGAGTTTCTTGAAAATGGAAAAAAAAAACAATCAAAAAAAAAAAAATAAACAAAAAAAAACGAAAAAAAACCAAAAAAAAAAAAACACAAACCCAGATATGTGCATTTTGAAGTAAACTGAAGATTTATAGTTTTTGTGAGAGTTCTGAATCTGGAAGAGGGAGTTCAGCACGGCTTACCACACTGGAAATTAAATTTGGCTTCCAGATAAAAGACATCATATACAATGTGCCAAAATAACAATACTAGCAAATCGTTTGTTATGACAGGATGACAAAGGACACTCTCTAGTCTTAACTTCTCTTGTTGCTTTTCTAATGTTGTTCTGATTAAAAAATAAACAAAACCTGAGTTCACAAACTTTAGGAACAAAAAAATGCAGAATGCAAGAACTTTTTAAGAGTAGCTGAACATGGAAGTTGATTGTTCTTCTGAGGTCCTGCTTTTCCAGTGCTCCCTGCCAATGTAGAACATAAGAGTGCATCTGCTCTCAAAGCTAGGGAATTACTTCTCACAAAACATATTTTGAATCCAGGACTGAACATGATCTTCTTGATTATTCCTTCATTTGTCTTTCTTCCTCAGTGTGACTGACCCAATAGGATCCAGCTTTTCCCATGGAAAATCTGAGCCATTCTGGAAAGGACAGATACCAAAATAACACCCTGGTTTACAATCAACATATTAATCATTTTTCATGTATTACTTGGAGCAAATCAAAGGATTCAGTGTTCTCCAAATGCTTTACCTATTGTTCTTACAGCCCTAACAAATCTTGAACATGGATAAATGTGAAATAAAAGATAGGCCAAAAAACCCTGACATGGTTTGCTCACTTTCCTCACTGGTTTTCAAAAGCCAGAAAAAAATACTATTGTGATCAGAAGTATAATTAACATCAACACAAATAAACTGTTTCTAAATTAAATAATAAAATAACTTGAAAGGTGTCTTGATTGATTCTGTTATTCTCAAGCTTCTGATGGAGAATGATTTTTGGATTAGTTTTTCTGGTAGAAAAGTCTCTGTATAGAACTAGTTGACAAAGTGGATGCAAAAATCCAGGGATTAATTCTTTTGCATGCTAAGCATTTCAGCCTGAACAGTTTGTAGAGGGAAATACTGATTTTAATTTGTTTTGCTTCTTGAATGACTTTTAAACTCTACACTGCAGAGAAGAATTAAGGAAATGATTTCAGAACCATATTAAATATAAATAAGAGAACCATTGCATTTCTTCGGGCATGGCACTGCCATCTGTCAATTTTCTACTTCTGATTTTTTTCTCACTCCAAATTTAAACCAATTATTTTGACTTCCTGATTTATGTTCATATAGGTGAAAACATGAAGCATTTTCAGATAAGTATTATAAAGAATGCTAAGATTTCAACAGTATTTTTCTCAGACGGAGACTTCCTTTCTACAGGAAGAAGAAAAGGTTTCCTTGAACTCTACTGTATTGGAGGTAGGCCTTGTTTCTGCTCTTTATCTGTATAAATTAATCTGAGTAAATCCACTGTTGGCCCACAAATACAAGCATTTGTTTAGTTCACTGTTTTCTGTCAAATAAAGCACTGCAGCTGCTCCCTAAAATGAACAGAAGGTAACCTTTAGAAAATCTGAGGTGCCGTTTCTGAGCTTCTCCTCAAGGAAAAGAGAAAAGGAATCTTCAGTTTTATTGTGGTGGTGTAAAATCAAGGCATGGATAGTAACCACTATAAATATTCAGTTTACTTTGCTTGTCTTATAGATGGGGTTTAAAGCAAACATTGCAGGAAGTGAAAATATTAAGAAAAAATATTAGAAAAAGATTGTTTAACATTAATTAAAGCAACAATAAAAGTGATTCATATGAAATAACATAAACCCATCCATTTGATTGCTGTGATTATTAAAAATTCTCTTTGAAAAGACAAACCAATTCTATATAGAGCTACAAATATGCTCTATGTAACAAGGCATTCCCAGATGTTCATCTTCTTGGCATCCATATTCACTAGCTGCATGTTTGCAGCAACATTTGTAAGATCTTAACACTTTATGATATTGAAGTGCTCTCATTTTATGTCAGTGCTACTGACATAAAATACTTGCATCCCATGATTGATTAAACCAGGTATGTACATATTACATTATATACTTACACTGTTACACATGGGAACCTCATTACTCCTCTTCAAAGCCTCTTTCTTAAGAAACGCAGGAGTGAAAGAGGGAGATTGCGTTAGGCCATGCCCATCTTCCATGAAAGAGAAACTCAACATAAGGTTATGCCATTTTCTTCTTGGAGCTCTCTGGAAAGCTGCAGTGGCCAGGAGATAGTGAAATGCCCAAGCCAAAACCTGGTTAGCTCAACGGTTTCACTAATGTAGGTCCAGACTGTGTACAGAGCCCTGGCAGATTCAACATAAATGAGAACAGACCCCTTGGCCTTTATTATAATCTGGGTTATATCCTGACCCTCCCAGAAGCTACTGTGCTGTAACACAGCAGAGGACTCACATCTTCTTCTGAAATTAAGTATACAGAAGATTGGAAATGTGTTGAAATAAAAAAAGAGATGATGTACAATGTCTGGCATCAATTAAACTCAGAAATATCTGTATGGAATGTAGCACTCTAGAGCTACTTTCTCAAGAAATCTCCACCAAAATAAACAGGGAAAAAAAAGATACTTGGATTTATTGTGGTTGCAGATAATAAATAAATTTTATTTACCATACGAACATTGAACCAAACCCAACTAGATATCATGTGAATTGACTGGAGTGACGTGCATGAGGAATGCCATGCTTAGTAATGCTGTTTTACAGGTGGCTTAGAGAGGATTCAAGATCAGGATAAAAGTTTGCCTCTGATTGTTTCTTCAATGTAGTAAATCCTTGGGTTATTTCAAATTAATCTTGAAGTTATATGAAGAGAGATTAATAAAAGAAGGAACTTTGGTTGTCTGTGGCCAACAAAAATTTCTTGAAGCAATAAATGCTTTCAGAAAGCCACATAAACTTAGAGAAGAGATCCAGAAGCCCTCCAGCACTCAAGAGAAGCCCATCAAAAGCTGGAGCTAGGCTTTTAACAGTGTGGCATGTGAGAGGAAGAGAGTTAATGACAAAAAGAAAAGTTCCGGCTGGACATAAGGGAAAACCTTTTTGTCATGATGACAGTCAAACATTAGAATGAATTGCTTAGAAAGGTCATGTGGTCTCCATTCTTGGAGGTCTTCAAGACCGCATTGAACAAAGCCCTTAGCAGTTTGGTCTTGTAGCTCATGCTCTTTTGAGGAAGAGGTGGGATTAAAGACCTGCTGAGATAATTTCCAACTCGAATTTTCCTGTGAACCCAAAAGGCTGTTTTTGAAAAGAGGAGCAGTTTTTTTAAAAAGAGAATGCTTTGTGTCTTAAGACTATTATTTATTAAATGAGCAATCTCTTCTTTCTATGTGATCTTATGAAAATTTTCAAAAGACAAAAGAATGACTTCCTATTTACTTACATGGTTCTATATATTTATATGGTTTTCTATTATTGGATGCACTTTTGTCCAAGATCTTAAGTGCCTGATATAATCTCAATCTTAGACCATTTTGCCAATCAGCTTTATTGACAATGATTGAATTTCACACCAAATTTACAATAGTGTAAAAGAAGGCTAGAGAATTTTGCAGCGGAAGAGCAGGAATTATTTTCTCTCTGTGAGTGAGATATGTGGTAAACTGAGAACAGAACACCGAATCATCAAGTAGTAGCAGCATCATATAACTCATACGAAGGCAGCACTGAGATCCTTCTTTTAACCAGTTACTTAAAGCTACTGGAAATGCTTCAATGTCAAAAGGAAGGAGATGCTGGACCTGATGTTGGATTCCCTTTTAGCCATCATCAAATAAATTCACCTCAATGGGTATTTCACTGGAAACAAAACAAGACGGTTGCTTGACCCAGCAATATTTTGGAACCTGTGACTCTCCAGCTAGCAGTGTTGAATGGAAGCAGGAATGTGGCCCAGCTCTCCTCAACAGAGCTGTATGAACAATAATACAGTGTGCATTTAATACAGTGTTTATATATAACAGAGTGAGAAGAAGAAAAATAATGACAGACAGATAAAAATTCTGGAAGAAGGACATTTTAATATATTCTCCAACAAAGCAGACATATAAAAGGGAGAAGGCCTGTGGATTTTTCTGCTTCTGACCAAATCCTTGAACTCTTCTCAAATCAAGAGTAGATCTCACTTTTATCTCAGTTTGCACATACTAAATTCTACTAAAACTTACCAATTTATATGGTATCTGTGTTGACTTTTACAGAAAATTAAAATGCAAAAAAAGGTACAAATTTAATATTTTAAATTGATTGCATATTAGTTGTTAATTTGACAAACTTATCTTCTGAAGGTTTGAACACAACGATTCACCATGTACTTCTGTATAATTATGAATTTGACAAAGAATTAAGTATCAGCATGTATATAAAGAAATATACATCCATGAGAATATGTGACTTCTGCCAATATATTGTTTTATTTTTTATGTGAACAATCCATATGCTTCTAAATGCATGACTATAAGGTTATCACTAGCACGAAAAGTGACAGCTTCAATATGGTGGTATATATATCTCAGAGAAATAGACTGTATTTTGCATTGCATTTTTAATTTTAATTTGATGTGTAAAACAAATTGTTTCATAACTGGATATTATGGGATAAAATAGTACCGAGTCAATAGTAAAATTACATTGTATATAAGATATAAATGCATTTAAATTTTCACATCTCATTGGTGTTTAAGAGGTATTGGCCTTGTTTTGTTTAAAGCCTATTAAGTGTAGTTGTTTCTTCTGAAACCTGTATATTATGGGAGGGTGTGCATTTTGCACATTTAATCTATTCAAATAAAAAGAAAACAGTTGGGCAATTTTGAACCCTAGAATTATTTTTTCAAATACATTTCTTTGTATATTGCAATACAATCTCAATATTCTAATAATCTGATATGAAAATTGTTATTCCTTGAGGGGGAAAAAAAATCTCAAATGAAATTTTGTAACCCAGATAACTATTGTTATTGAATGGAAATCTCTTGATGTTCAATAGTTATAATTAAAAAAGCCTTATGTAAATCAATGCAAAACAAATATCAATAATAATAATCCTTTCCCAGATTAAAGATGTATAAGAGCATTAATACATTAGATAATTTTACCATTTAGAAATGTACAATGAATTCTCATAAACAAACTTGTTTGGCAAACTCCTGATTAGTTGTTTCAGTTTTGTTAATCATAATGCAAGGTGAAGATACTGAGTGCAAATACTCAAATATCTATTGTCAGAGAAATGAATTTTTCTGTCAAAGACAATTTATATACCCTTACCAATTAAACCTGTACATCTGAAGTACTTACTTGTACCTGTTTCTAAACAGAAGAGGAAGGGAAAGAATAAAGGTCTTTCACTGTTTCTGAAAAGAAACAGTGGATTGTGACAAGAGTTTCATTTGTTCCCCAAGCCTGAAAGGAGATAAAGAAATACATTAGACTACATTTGAGGTTGCATTGTCAGTTTTAAAACAAACTTCCGAAATACAAAAAAGAAAGAGAAAGAAAGAAAGAAAGAAAGAAAGAAAGAAAGAAAGAAAGAAAGAAAGAAAGAAAGAAAGAAAGAAAGAAAGAAAGAAAGAAAGAAAGAAAGAAAGAAAAGGAAAGGAAGAAAGAAAGAAAGAAAGAAAGAAAGAAAGAAAGAAAGAAAGAAAGAAAGAAAGAAACCCTTTAATTTAAATCTTTTAAGACATAAATATCATACATCTACTCTTTTGCATTTTCATTTCTCTACCCCAACACTGAACATGGCATCAAAAGCATGTTTGCCGAGTAGCCCTTTTCTAAAAAGCCTTCCAGTGTAGTTATTACAGTGCTCTAACAACCCCAGCAAGGCCCTGTGAATGTACCTGCTTTAGTTCTGCTCTGTTTAGAAAGCAAATGGTAATAACCTACAGTCCCTGGGGTAATCTTTACTGAGGCCTCTCATTCCCATCCCTGCATTACTGTCACTAAGGACATTGAGCATTCCCATGCTTTCTATTTATGAAACTTATTTTCCACTCTGTTGGCTTCTGCACACATTTTTTTTTTCTTCCCCTCTAATGTCTAGTAGGGCCCTCAGTTTGCTTCCAAGATACTAATATAACAGTTTGAAAGGGTCAGGATCAACAAAGGAAAGAGCAGTAAGGATGTTGACAGTTTTTAAGCCCAGCAGACTTTGGCTTGGCTGATCTTATATTTCCTCATGCTGTTTCCTGCAGGGCACTGGGTGTGTTACAGTCATGCAGAGGGCGAATACATTTGCATACAAATGCAGAAAGGATTGTTGAACATCTCAGCTGATGAGAGTTTGGTAAGGAAGCAGCAGAGCACTGAACTGGGACTCAGCACACTTAGATTTTGTGTAAAAGTGTCTGACTCAGCTTAATGACTCTGGGCAAATAATTTTTCTTTGGTTTATTTTTTATATGTTTGAAATTTCTTGAGGAAAAGTTATGTGACTGATGACACAGAGTGTTTTCCCCCTAAAATTTGAATTGAAACTACATTCTTCTTCTACTCTTCCTCTCTATCTAACTCTACTTTATGTCTGTAAGTTTTTCTTTGTGGGGGCAGGAATGGGGACATCATAGCCCCCATCCCTGTCCCCTAAAAGAAGAGCATCTAGTTCCCCTTCATCTTGCTAAATTAGAATTTACAAACTTTATTTGCTCAATGGTTCCTGCTATCAGTGGCTTCATCCCTTAAATCTGGAAGGTTTTCCCTTTCCTCACAAGGAAGAAAAAGCCTTCTTTCATCTGCTAGGTTGACTCCAAATCTTTCTCAGAACTTGCTGCTGAGCTGTCTCTTGTCTATGACACATCAGATCCCTACATGTTTGTTCAACAGACATAACCTCTTTATTTTTTATTCTTCTGCTTATGCTTAGCAATTTGTTGAGTCATCCAGCCCTGCACTGCCAGGATGACCAAATGCTACTCCATTCCTTTTTCATCTACTTATGGCAGCTCATCTTGTCTAACTGAACTTCAGAATAATTTTGAAAGTGTTGACTGTCCTTTGTTCTGCAAGAATACCTTTTATGACTTGGGGTCTAAATAGTTGTCAGTGTCGATAATGTCTAGTCCCTTCTGAAACTGATGGATGATGCCAGGTGATAGCCACTGGCTGAAAACAATCAGGATGGAAAAGGCATTTGAGAGACATTCTTAATGTGGTATGATTTGGGAGATGATCATAGGGTAAGATGTGCTCCTGTTAATTACATTACTCTATGCCACAGATTGAGTCAGATTTGGACCTTCTGAAGGCCTGAAATGTTTGTTGTAACACATTTATCTCTAACCTTCTTTTGATGAGCTGCCTATAAATCCAGTTTAATTTCATTTGCAAAAGAAACCTGACAACAGCTTTTCTAAACAAAGGCAAAAGGGATCCCAAAGCCTAAGTGTGCTAAGTGTTTGCTTTGGATGAGTGTAGGGAGGCTGTTTTTTCAGCCAGTATGTGTTTACCTGACAGTTTTCTGATAAGCACTGTGATACCAAAGCCCCACTTTGTGGCAGTGCTAACACCATCTGCCAGGTGCAGATAGCCTGTTGAAAAATGCTGTCATCAGCACTGAAGTGCTGATGGAAAGTTATTGCTTCAGTAACCACTAACATGCTCATATTCTGTCTAATTGGTTGCTGCCACTAAAAACTACTATTCAGGGAAAAGAAAAAGCACAGGTCATTTTTTTTTATCATGATAGATTACTTACAGACTACCTTGCAGTGCCACTGTTTATTTATTGCTTTCTGCTTCCTGCCAATTTTACTTATCTACACTCTAGAGTGAACTTTATTACATTCCTATGATTGCTCTTGGTACCTGATTTGACAACAAATACTCATAGAAATTTTTATTAGACCTTGACATAGTGAAATACCTGGTAAGGACATACTCTTTGCTGGGCACAGTGGGCCAGTCTGCCTCCTGAGGTAGTGCACAGTGCAACCATTTGAGTAATCTTTATTTGGTTGCAACTGCTATGACTCAATTTGTACCGGATGAAAACCAGGACAGATAGTTAAAAGAAAATCTATACAGAAAAATTTGAATCATCAAGAAACCACATTTAAATGCATTTGCTTAAGGGTAAAATAATATACTATGCATGTTGCACAGCCATGCATGTCCCAAACATTCACTGATGATGGCTTAGTAAAACAGAGAACCTTCCTAGTTTTGCACTGTAGCATTGAGCTACTTAAGAAATACATGTGAAGAACCTCAAGTGTTTTGAACAGCTGAGAACATAATGTAATATAACTGAAGCCAGAATCAGTTCTCACTTGTGTCAGTATAGTGTGGACTAAAGCTATTTTGGCTTTAAAATGCTGTACTAGAGATTTTGGTTTGGCTTCCTATTTTTTGGCAGGATTTACCTTTCTTTTGCAGGATGTTCTGTCTTGCTTTAATGAAAGCTAGGATGTCAGCATCAGCCTGGCTGTCTCCAGTCAGAGGAATAGATGTACTCGAACTTGGTGGGGTCCTGAAATAAGAAAGTATGCTTGTGGACTCAAGTGAGTAAGAAGGTTAATTTTTCTGTCTCTTTTTTCACTGTGAAGGATTTTATTCTTTAGATGTATTGTTAGATATGGCACAGTTTAGCAGAGAATTGATCCCAGGACTTCTTAGTGGTCTTATGTGGGTTCCTTAGATTAGCCACTATCTCTTTAGTGTGGGAAGACCACTTGCTTATCAGCTATAACCTCTCACAAAGGGTTAAAAATACTGTAGTGCTGAGTCAAAGACTTAATTTCCAAGTGGAAAAGCTTAATGTAGTGAGTTTACCAAAGAAATAATAGATGTGACTATGCCATGTGTTTGCTTGCCTCAGGTTGCTATACATTGGAACAGATCAACAGAATTTTTGCCTACAGTGGGGGAATTAAGTTTTCATACATACACAGAAGTGAACAATCAGGTGGCACTCAGGACATCTCCTGACAGACACAAATCCCTTGTGCTGCTGAGTCTCCAGTCCCAGCTGAACTCTTGTGCCTGTGCTGTTAAGTCACTGACTTATGATTGCTTTTGACAGATCCTCTGGTGGTATAAGATGATGTAATACAATGAAGTTGTTCTAATCAACTGAGAAAGCTAAGAATTTCCACCTTCATCTTTAACCTGATAAAGATTTTAGTGGTAAAGATTATCACTAATTGGGACATGAGAAATACAGTGACAGAAATTTACTATACAGGACAAGTGGAACTGAACAGATTTTTTTTTACATATCCTACCTCCGTAATTATAGTTATTTTCACTGTCCCTTACTGACTGTAGCAGTAGGTGGTGTGTGTGACTGACTTATACAGCAGTCCTTATCTTTGTGCTACTAAATTAAGTCTTTCTCTAAATTCCATTTTAGTTTCAATTTTTCTTCTGCTTCTCTTAAACCCAAATTTAAAGCATTAGGTTTTGGGGGATGAAATTTGCTACGAATTTTTTCTGCTCTAGAAATGAATTGTTTTGGAAAATGAAAGAAAAAAACAACTTGTCCTTTCTTCTTACTAATGCAGTAGGAAAATTAGTAACTTGACCGTATTTTTCTGAGGGTGTTAATAGCCAGAGCTGTTGAGCACAATAAGAATATAACTTCTGGAAGTAGAGTGACTTGGCATAATGTTTCAGTGGGAGAAAAGAATGTGGAAATAAACACACTAGAAAAAATAGGCTCAAAACTCTAGTAGTTTCTGTTTACATGCTAAGCTAATTTTCATAAAGCAGTACCTCTTTTGAGAAAACATGACATATAACCTTTGCCAAGCCTGAAACTGTTGCCATTTTATTTTAATAGAATAGTTTGTGGGAGGGAGATTAAAAATATTTTAAAGACAAAATCACAAGTATGAAAAAATCTCTGCCTAGTTCCTGCATTCTACAATTCTGCAATACATACACACTCTGACTTCTCTTATTTTCAAATGTTTTTATTTACTCTTCAGACTCTCTTTCTCTGAGAAGGCTAGGATGACACATTCATGAATATTCACAAACTTATAGAGAAAAAAGCCTCAGGCCAAAAACAAAACCACCTTTGCAACAGTGATGATGCAGCAGATTGTTGTAAAGCTATGTGGCAGCCTGCAGTTGGAAGTTGTACGAAAATCTGCAATTTTAAAAAAAATGTATTTTTATATTTCAAGGAGACTGTTTTTAAATAGACTGATGGAGAACTGTGAAGGCATTATATTATTTTGTACTTTGCTTTTTCTTCTGAGTAGCCAAGGTATAGCTCTTACCTTGTTTTTAAAGTTGGGTTGCCAAAAGTGATTGAACTGTTTTTCACAGCTGGATCTTCATACAACCCGTCTCTACTGGTGTCTGAAGAACTAGAATGGGAAATGAAGTAATGAAGGGAAATGAAGGAAATAAAGAAAAGAATTTAGCTCTTGTGTAGGCAATATTAATACATACACTAATTAACTATAAAGAAGGTTTTTTCAAGATTTTTAAAATCTATATAAAACACTTGTTTACTGAAAGATGATTTTTAGTTTAATCCATATGATGATTATGTTTATGTAGAGAATATGGCTATGAAATAATGACAACTTCATTAAAAATATGCTTTTAGTATTTGGCTTCTAAGGCAGACTTGTAAAGCACTTTGATATATCCGATGTACAGTTTGTAATGGTATATTTAGTTCCTAAACTGACTATTAGCCAAGTGAGGCCTTTGCTCATTTTTCCATTCTTTCTTCAGTCAGGCAAAATTATTACCAAAACCAGTGAGAGACTGGATAAAAACTCAGTGAGGACTTTGGGATGGGGCTTATTGATGATAGCCAAATATATTGCGAACAGCTGCTGTGCATTCCTGCCTCTGCAGATACTATTATCAAGGAAGCTCACTGTTAGGGAGGCAGTTTTCCTCCACTGGATATCTAGGGACTCTGCTTTTCCTGGGGGTTGCATATACTGCCAGATCTCGTGCCAATCTTAGAGTGGAAAAAGTAAATTACTCAGTGTAAGGATTTTTCCAGTAGATGGCAGAATTGGCAAGTTCTTGTTTTCCTAACTCTACAGTAGTTTGTTCATTGTTGGCTGATGAATTGATATTTCTGCCAGAGAACTTGAAAAGGGAAAGCAATTTATTACTAAAATTTTACTGTATTACACTGTGCCAGGTTCAGTTTTGCAGAAGATATTGTGCCCAGGAGTATAAGTCATTTTCAGTTGAACAGCTCCAGGTTTGCTGAATGATTCTCTTTAACTCCTCGAGTCCCACACCCTTCACACCTGCCTAATTCAACTAAAGCAGTATCTTATTTAATGTCAATAACATTCTGTACTTTATTACACTTACATATTACAAGAGCTAGAAAGGATGTGTGATGCTATTACCTACTATGTGGTTTAACAATATCTGGGAACCTCATATCGTCATTCTGCTTTAGGATTTCCTGAACATTTTTTTCCACTGATTTGGCAGCTCTTAAAAACAAAGTGATTTAGTGTTTTAAATTCAGTTTTCTTAAAGCCTCTGTGTCTGTGCCCTGAGATACTGAAGCATCCAAGTCACATAACCACCGTTTAATAAATCGCTGAACATCAACTGAACCATAGCAACCATCCCTGACTATTCTTAGCCTACAACAAACATAAGATAATGTGACTTAATGTGATTCTTTTTCATTGCTTTCTTTTCATTGAAATAAGTCTTTGCTTTCTCTTTGCCATGCACAAAACGTATAGTTTTACAAATACTGTGAGTCAGCTGAAGTACTTTATTTTTAAGATGCAGTAGTTTATGTATTTGAACTACTTATTTTTTTCCATCAAAATTAAAAAAAAAATCCAAAATTGTTAAATCCCCATTTGAAAGGAGATTTAGATTCAGACTGATTTCAAAAATCATTATATACTACAGGTGTGGCATGGTTGGAACTCCAGAGATGTCACTTTCAAGTACATTCCTGGACCCGAGGACAATATGGCAAAACTTGTCTTAGAGTGCTCTGGAAGAATTTGGCACTCATGGAAAGCAATATTAAAAAACCCACTTACACTGAGTGAGATGATGCCCAGAAACAGGAAACTGTCATTACTGTGCTTAGAGATTGACCTTAACCTCCTATCCTGTGCCTGTGGGGTTGCAAGCAGACATTTTTATTGCAGGATGCAAACTGTTCTCCTGCAAGTTAAGGAAATTTATAAGGAAGTTATAACTACTTTTTGAAATGACTCAAAGTTCTGCTTCCACATAAGAGGTTAACAATTATTGTACTAATCTAACAAATGAGTCCCTCAGTTTGGCACAACTCAAATCCATCTTTTTTATATCCTAAAGATTTCTCTAATTCCTAGGCTAGAGGGATGATCTGTATGGGGATAACTTGCATCCTTCATACTGAAGCTCTGATAATGGCATTGCAAGATAAATTGAATCATAAGGGGACAAAAGAGTGTAATTTTGCTGTGCAGTGGTTTGTACGCTCAGATGTTTGTATGCAACTTGTTCCTAGCCTCTCCTTAGAATTCAGGACACTCCTTATTCATCTGAGTGTTAGATGCTGTTCTAGTAATGTAAAAAATTGAGAAATGTTCTAGTAATGGAAATGTTCTAGATTTAATAGGAAGTCATTATGCCAGCATGGGGTGGGGGTAATGATACCCCTCTCTGTGTGATCAGCATGAAGGACTGGACATCTCAAGATGTTCCAACAAAAGCAAACAAAACCATGCCTGACACATTTTAGTGTGATGAAAGTCTTCAAGCAAGAGGTTGATCCAGAGATCTCTATAGAGGTGCCATTCAACATTCCTGTAATGTGCCAACAGGCATTCCTGGATCACATTTTGTATTTGGGTGGACACACAAGGTATGTAAATCATGTCTCTTTGTCTGTCACCTAAGCTTTAACCTCTAACATTATTCAGCTTGTTTTGACAGTGTATAATTCCCATTTTCATTCTGAATCTATCAGATTTTTCCTTGAGTTGAATTTAAGAAATCTCAAAGACTGTTTCCTGACAACTTCAGTAAAATTCCTATTTTTTTTGCATACTGAAGAGAGTCTGCCAACTTCATATGTTTATTTGTTTTTATAACCTAGTACCTAAAGTTTCACCCAGTGGACAACTTTCTTTTTTGGAGGGGTTGAGGGGACAAGAATCCTCTGTTGGGGGTGTATTTCTCAGTCAGACATGGAACAGTGGTCATAGAGATGTACACAGGGTTGCAGCAGCAACCAGCAAGGTTCCCTTGCTGCAGGAACCCAAGGACCAGAGACAACAGATCCATGGACTGATCAGCTCCATCAAGCACATGGAATAGAAGAGCTGCAGAGATGATGCATGTCATGGTATGAGTACTAAATCTGTGAGCTGAAAAAGAATAGAAAATCAGGTAGATTAAAATGGAAAGTGAAAATTTGAAGGTGTGCAACCTCTGTAATGTTAAGAAAACTTCAGCTGTAGTTGTCCAATTATCCTGAGCTTTGGACATAAGGGGAACAGATGTTCAGTGTACAGACAGGAAAGATTCAAGCTGCTTAAAAGCTGAGCATTTTAGTAGTTGGATACAAAATTAAACTTGGCCTAACTTCCAAATTCATAGATAAATTATTCCAGTTGTTACCAAAGAATGTGAAAACCTTTGAAATGTCACTAATTGATGATGTTATTCCCAGATTATGTTTTTATCATTATGTAACACTGCAGAAAATTGGCAGGAATAAAAAATGATTAGACAGAAAATGCTGTAAAATATGTAAACATTGACCTTGTTTCACACAACATTAAAATAGGGAATAACTGTTGCAATCCAGAACAATAACTGTTAAAAAAAATCTGGTGCTCAAGATCATCAGACAACACGAAGAGTTATTTGAAAATGTCTCCAAGGGAATTTAAAGTGCCAGGAAGATTTTGAATAAGAAACAGAACAGCCAAGGAGTCTGAGGTCGAATATACTGTGGGGCTTGATGGAACAGGACAAATGAGATGCAGTAAAAGGAAATGAGTGAGGTTAAGAAAGATTTGACTGAGATGAAAGGGAATGCATTCCTTCTGAGAGGAGGAGAAAAATTCCAAAATTTTTATAAGATTTGAATAACTATCTAACATTTTATATGATTCAAAGGGAATACAAGAACCGTTCAACACTACTGAAACTAAATGTTCAGTGAGAGAAGCAATTTGAATAGACAAGGATCTGATAAATTCCTTAAATGAAAGCCTTAGTGGGAGAGACTGTGTGAGGAAGAACAAAAGGCTGCGCTTGAATTCTGAATGTGTGGAGCACACATGGAGTGCTGAGCCTGACACACATTTTCAGACTCTGCAGACTTGACAAGAACCCATTAAGAGACATAAACATATATACAGTATGAGCTGCAGGTAGCACCACACCTTTCAGACCTCACTGACTGAGACAGAAATGGTCACTATTCAACTTTTTCATTAACACAGACTCATTTAGACACTTTAACAGTTCAGCCATTTTTCACCTGAAAAAGAGGCATATTTGGCCATGAATCAAGTGCCTTTTAGGAGTGCATATCTTTCTTCAGCCTCAAAAGGCTTTCTTAAGCCTCCCTTCTCTGTTCAGTTATAAATTAACTTAGTATAAAACAAAATTTGAGCCTTCCCAAGGCTTAATTTTCTCTGGAAACATGACTAAGGTGTGTCAAGCAATAACAATCCACACCAAACATCCACTAGAAGGTGACCAAAAGGCTTTGTTCAAACACATATAAGGATTAGGGATAGACCTGTGTCTTTTCCATGCTAAGTTATATAATTTATTATTTCTAGCCTGAAGAGTGTATTTACAGCCATTCTCATCCAGGAGTTTGTCTGAATGGTTTTACTGAATACTTTGTCAATAGCAGTCTTAGAATTTAGCCTACTAAGTTTTAGATCTTACATCTATTGAACACATCCGTTAACAGAATCCCATCTTGGAAACAGGTTCTATTTACACCACATTATATCAAACATAATTTGTGTCAGCTTTTACTTTGGTGGCTAGTTATTCTGCTGGGTGAAGACAGCAATATCATTCCAAAGAAAGAGAGGGTTGATGTTTAGGCAAGTTAGAAAAGAACCACCATTTTTGTCTCAGGACTATGTGAAAGAAGTGCCTGCAGCCTGGACTCACTCTATACAATTATGGGAAGTGGTAAGTAAAGTTCCTGTGTCAACTGGGGCCAAAGAAATCCTTGGGAATGAAATATTCTACTATTTTATTCTTTTAAAGTCTGTGAAATTTGAAGCTGCTATTCTAAAATCTTATTGACTCGGGTACAGGAAAAAGTAAATTTTCATGCACAGTGGGATGTTAAGCCTATGGCTCCTGCCTCAGAAAAAGCAGAAATAGTGTTTCTACTTCCATATACATGCCACTGGAAATGTACCTGAGTAAAATATGTTTAAACAGCCTAAGATAAAATAGGATCAACTTTTTAGAACCATAGGAAGGGAAGAGTGCTTGATTTTTAAAGATTATTGCAAGAATATTGATAGAGATGGGGGAAAAAATCTACATTCATCCCAACTCCCTCTACAGTTTTAGTTCCAGAAGATAAATATTCTGTCTGTGATATTTATGCAAGGATCATCCAGTCAGGCTCAGTCCATATGCCCATTACTTAGACACAGAGAAACTGTTCACTGTAAAGAACATCTGCTTTTTGCAGGAAATCATGTGGGGCAGTACAGGACTCTGAAGTAAGCTTGGCAGCTGAAAGCAACCACGTGCCTTTCCCTATTCTAGTCAAAATGCCAGATGGACTTTTCTTAGACTTGTCCTCCAGTTATAAACATGAACAGTAACGGCGTTTGATAGAAAAGCTTAAAAAACCATAAAGGAACCGGCTATGCCATTTTGTTTCTGAGCTAGGGTAGGGAAAGGAGGATTCACCACTGCTGGAGACCAGTCCCTCATTGCACTGGAAAGTGCCTGGGCATTACCATATATTCTTTTTAGTGCTAGGATTTTTAATCAGAATGCAAAAGGTATTGCTCTCCTGAGCAATGTATCAGCACACCAACTGAAATGTGTCGTTCACATCAGCGGGGCAGAGAGGTTGGGCAAGAGGTGCTTAGTTCAAACGTTAAAGAGAGTGACAGTCATGGATTGCTTGAGCTAATTTGGCTGAATTTGTGCTAAGCTAGAGCAAAAATGCTCTAGCTTAGCACAAATGACCCTAATGTTCTGTTCCATCAGCTTTTCTCTGGGACAAGTAACCTTCAGCCTGAGAGCAGAAATGAGCAGCGCAGATTAGGCCTAAAACCTGCCAACCATTTGCAAAGTGATTAATGCCTAAGTCTTGAAAGGACACAGAGTAAGAACGAAAGCAGAGTAGAGAAGACTGGAGTTAGTTTTCATGAGTTTGGAGATCTGAAAATGTCTTCTCAGAAAACTTTAGAGGACTATGTCTATCATTTTCTGTACTAATTATGGAGCATTTACTACAGATACATGAAACTTAGAAGCTATTTTATAGTTTTAAAAAAAATCAGTATTCATTATTTAATGACATAGGAGATACTATGTTTGCTGAAAAGCAGGAAAAATCATTTATGCAGATTGCTGTCATAAAAATATAGGTAAAGCCACTCATCAGAGAAATGTTAATTGCATAACAAGAAGGAGGAGAGAGAGGCAGAAAAAGAGAGCAAGAGAAAGGGAGGGAAATAGGAAGAGGGTGGCAGAAAGGAAGAAGGAAGGGGAGAGGACACCTCCATTTATTGTCCTTGAATATGGAAACCTGCACAGTCAGATATGTGGTTTCTTGCACTCTGCTTTCCCTGAAGGTTATGAAAAACCTATTACTGCAAATTTAAATTAGATATTTTGAAACCAGAGGTGACTGTTGATGAGACAGCCAAGATGATTACATTTTTCTCCCGTAAATGACACATCAGCATCTTACAATATCAAATATTGTGGAATACCATTGTGGAATAATATGCTGGCTTACAATATCAAATATTGTGGAATACCATTGTGGAATAATATGCTGGCTAAATGTAGTGCCATGGCATTTTTCAGTAGCAAGTCTATCTAGGATGTATATGAAATAATTTTTAATTTTTTTTTTTTTGAAGTCCCCTGCATACATCCCAAAGGAGATACAGTCTCCTAGTCTCCTCATACAGCAAAACTGACTGATAATAGGTTTGCCCTTCTCAGCTGTAATGGGGCCCCTAGAGAAAGGTTTCCAAGGTTCCAAGACCAATAAGTCAAAAGAGCTGAGGTCCTATGTTCAATAGGACTTCCAAATAACTGAATGATAAAATTTCATTTTCTACACAATCATTTCTGTTGTAACTGAAAACACAGTGTTTCAGTGTGATATTTGCAAAAGCATTCTGGACAACTGCACTTTTACTAAAACTGCATTTTTTCCCATGTAAGGAAGGAAGAGAAACAATTTACCTGTTAGCTGAGAGAGGCTGCGAGGATCTGAGAAACTGTGGATAAACAGTGGCAGTATTTGGTGAGGCAACCATCTCTGCCTTTTCCTGCTGGGTTTAAATTGAAAAACAAAATTATGAGGATGGGGTTCTTTTAAAGTGCTTCATATTGGCCTATAAATTTAAGCAATAACAAGGCTCATTCAGAAAACACAGAGTCTGAATCACACAGTATTTTCTCCACTTGCACAAACACTTCTGAACAAAGAGAAAAGTATTTAAATTGGTTCAAGTATTTTTAAGCTCAAGTTAAGCTTTTTAATATGTAACAGCATATGTTCACTGATTTCAGTTTCTTAGGGAGCTCAGATGTATAGATAGGTCAAGAGCTAAGAAATCAATCCCAATTACATTTTCCAGTTTTCTAATCTTCTAATGATGAATCATGAGAGGTTGAATCCTGGAACTCTCCTATTAAGGGATAGAGAAAAATGTGCTGCAGTGGATTCAAGAATATTACTTGCAGTGTTTTGAAAAGCCTAAATATTTAGACAGGAGGGTGACTAAAACATCATCCTCTTTGCCACTAATATGGTTAGGGATTTTAATTGGAAAAGTATTTGGTAATGCTAACTTGCTGTTAAGCTACTTAGGTGGCACTTATGGATAACTAAGCTCCCCATGTTAAGTTTTTTATTTATTTTAGGCTGTTGTCTTAAAAATATAGTTTAAATTTATACTCATGAGAATTAACCAAAATATAGGCTAAAACTTTGTTTATAACAACTTTTCCTCAAGGCATAAATCACAGCCTCAAGCTGCGCCAAGGGAAATATAGACTGGATATCAGGAAAAAGTTTTTTACAGAAAGGGTAATAAAGTATTGGAATGGTCTACCTGGGGAGGTGGTGGATTCACCATCTCTGGATATGTGTAAGAAAAGACTAGATGTAGTACTTGGTGCCATGGTTTAGCTGAGGTTAGGGTTGGGTTGGACTTGACAATCCTGGAGGTCTCTTCCAACCTAATGATTCTGCTTCTGATTCTCTCCCAGTTAATAATAAATGCTATGGGGTGGACTGCACTCAGCATTCTTTTTCACAAGGTTGATGTACATTTCATGGCAGAGCTTTGTTGTGTGAGTTGCTATGTCACTACCTCCAAGTCATTAAAAATGTCAGAAGGGGAGCATAAGAAAGCTAGGTTGTTTCAGTAGAGTGTAGTTTTCAGACTGACTGAACTTCTATGACTATAGTTATGAACTTCTAATACACTGGGTAAAATGACAGCTCTTTAGCTCATTTTTACACAAGTCATTGCATTAGAGCACTCCGTGCTTAAACACTTGGACTTCAGCTACTGAGTGAGGGAGTGAGGAAACACTGTGCTGGGAGCTGCTGACCCTCTGGGAGCCTAGGGAAGCTGAAAGGTTACTGGAGTCTTTGTGAGCAAAGGAAGCTAAACAGTAATTATATTTGCTGCAAAAAAACCCTGTTGAAATCATAGTTTTGCTAGCAGTAAAAAAAGATTATTTTTTTGCAATCTGATACTGTTCTTTCAGAGTTGTTGGCATTTTGGGCCCATTCTTCTCTATCAATCAAGTTGTTAGGGAGAACACCGAAACAGAAAATAGAGCAGGAAAAATGGGTTTGTTTGATTTTTTTTTTTAGCTTCACACAAGTATAATTCACATTACTTTTGTCCAACTTACATTGGCATAAGCACAGGCAAATCAGACCCTGAATCCCATCCTTCATACTCCTTTCTATCTAGTCAATTAACTACTTCTTTATGAAATTATTGAAGATATTATATTTACATGAAAATGGAGAAATACAAAATGATTTCATACCTGGAATTTTTTTGCCTCTTCTGACCACCAGACTTCAAAGTCTTTTTGCAGCTTCATCTTCACTTTTTCCATAAGAAGCTGTAGGTGCTCAATCTCTACCTTCAGCCCTTTGAAGCGACTGTACACTGTTTTATAGCTAATATGAGAAGAAGAAATTGTATTACAAATTTTCCAACCTATATCTGAACAAAGGTTAATTCTACCTAGAACAGCTAGAGATTTAAACTATAAAATAATGTATAATAAGCAGAGACGCAGAGGACATAGACAGATGGTAGAAGGAAACATCTCATATTTTATAAAAGCTTATTCCAACAACCTTTTATTTCACAAAGAAGTTAGTGAAACTGAAGTGGGATCAACACTGATTAACAGTTACAATACAGGTTCAATCAACTATGAAAATTATTTCTTTTGAATTCTCATCATGTTAGCATTAATAAATAACAGGTATCTTGGATTCAGATAGGAGCTGAGACTGGTTCCCCTGTGAGGTGGAAGCTTCTTTACCCTCTTGGCTATAAGACACTTGGAGATTTACCAGGAGTATGAAAGAGCCAGAAGTCTGCTCAGAGATTGTGAACAACATAAATGCCAGCAAAATACTTCATACTGATATCCTTGTATCTATATTTTTTTTTAATCCTCCTGGCTACAGTGACAGTAGAGCAAGGATCAGTTAACCAATGTGTATTCTGCATATTATTTACACTTAGTGAGTCCTGTATAACCTAAAGATTTTCCTTAGGTCAAGAAAGGCGACTTTTCTGAATCAACCCAAAAGACTCACAATACATTTGGATTCAAACAAGTTGCAAACACTAATCCTCAGGGAGGAAATTAAGCTGTTTTTATATATTTTTAACCTTTAGCTCAAGCATAAATTTTCCTCTCTCACATACTGTGGCATTTGACAGACAAACCAACAGCATATACACAAATTTAAAAACTATTAGTGAACCACAAAGCTGGTATTTTTAAAATGTCAGAGAAAACCCTGAGGGTAGCTCTGTGTGCAGAACTGTAATTGGAATATACTATCAGTACAATTTATCTTCTGAAGGGTGGTAGAAATCTGAGGCAGAAGTAATACCTTTTTTTTTCTTCTTCAATTTGCATTCGAAGATTCTCTTCTACTGGATCAAATGTTAGTTCCTCAGAGGGATTTGAAACAGCTACAGGAAAATTGATCATATTTAAGCATGACTATATGTCCAAAGAAGCAACTTCTAATTAAAATAAAAACTAGCTTTTAAGAGGTAGTTAATGAAATAGGAGTCATTAACTATTTCTCTCTTCTGGAAATGCTTCTTCAAATTCCTTATTTAGGCCTTACTTAGTAGAGGACATAATCAATAACTAGTTATTTGAATCAAATTGCTTATAATTGTTTTTTTTTTATCATTGAAGACTGGAACATTAATTACAGATATAAATAAAAGGAAGTTAAACATTCATATTTGGCATGAAACGCTATCAAATGCATTCAACCACTTTTTGCAATGGTTTTGGCAACAAAAACAAGACCAAAAGCTGATGCAAAAAGAAGAGACAGCAGTAGCTCTTGAAAGAGAGATTAACTTTGGAAAGCAATAAATTCAGATAATTAGTATAAATAAGGAAAATATCCTGAAACTATGTGAGAAAATTTTCAAGGTAAAGGAGAGCTAAGGAAATACCTTAAGAGTAGCCTAAAGTTAGCCTAAGAAAGCAGCTTATGATTTCCCTATCCTGTAACAGAGCCAGTTAACATGCAATACACAATATGCTTATTCTGAGAGATGGTAAAACAGTCTTTCCATCATGGTTTGTATGTTCAGTGGTGAAAGGAAATGTAAAGTTACCTACTAATGTTACAACAGTTTCTGTTTCTGAGATGAATGAGAAGAGTTTTACGTTCCCAAGAAAACATTTTTTAACTCAAGAAAAATGACAAAACCCAAAAGATTTGCTCTACAATACATGCAGGTTTCTACCCCCAACTCTTATTTCTGCCAAGAAAATAAATTCTATGTCAGTCGGTCACAAGGCCTGAGGAGTACACCCCCTCTTCAAGGACAGGAATTCTGTCTGGAACAAAAGGGCAGCAATGACCCCTCTCTGCCTGTCAGCACACAGCTGAAACCATTAACTTTTGTAGTAGCACCCTATAGTTAATACAGATGAAGATGAAAAACATTTGATTTCATTAACCTGCTCAAGCATGTTAATACAGGCAGCCAAGGTGGACAAAGCCCACACACAAATCTCATTTCACACATTGAAAGGCCTTGCTGCATATGATTACACAAAAGGATAGGGTGAATACGTTTGTGGTGGGGAAGGTACCCTTGAAAGATAAAAACACAAACTGCTTGAAATGTTAAAATGAACAAACAAGACAGGAGGTGGAGGAGATGCTACAACAGTGACATTGTACAACGCGTTATACTTGAACATAACAGATAATAAAAAAATCATCAAAACCATGCCAGAACCTTTAAGGAAAGGAGCAAACCTTTCCATGATTATAAGGGATGAGAATTTTCTGATTTGTCACATTTCAGCCCCAAGAGAAAGTATAATGTGGGAACGCACAGAGCTACAGATGGAACCTGGGGGGAGACACATTGCAGAGCTCCTGAGGCTTCATGCTTTTCTGAACTTCACGAACACACAGCAGCCAGGCTTGAGGGAAATGTGCTCTTGTGGAACAAACTGAAATGATTTAGGGAGTTACTGGCTCCCAAGTGAGCCATGCTCACAGACCATGTGAGAATCCTTATTATGTTCCCATGAATATTCCAGCCAGAACTAGGGTGAGCCAATTTCAGGTTAAAGGGGACTCTCCTGAGCACACTGAAGAGCACTTGTCCTATTTGCACAATCTGTGACCCTGTCTGAGTTCAGGAGGCAGCAGCTCTAGACCCTTATAAAGAAGGGAAATAATATAAGGTGGAAGATAGTAACATCTTAAAACATTAATGCTGTTTCTGAAGTGAGGACTGCCCTACATGAAAACATAACCAAATTCTGCTCGTTATTACAGTGATACAAGCCAGATTATAGCTTTCCTCCCTTGGTTTATTAGGACGTCTAGTACTTGGAAAAACATTTTTATATTAGCTCTGAAAGGTCAGCTAAACTTCGGCAAAATTTTGTCACTTGTATATCAAAACAGCAAAAGAATGGGTGTTTTTCTGCTGATTACATGCTGTAGAAGGAATTATTTGTTTGCACATTACCTTCAGAAATAATAATAAAGCCTTTTGTATGAGATGAAAACCTGTATCATAAAAAGGGTGCAGCATCCTCACCCACGAATACAAGTCTGCCCATTATCCCTGGCTGGTGATGAAAGGCAGAAGCACAGCTGTAGACAAGGTGAGCAGCATAGTTTTGTGAATGGAAAGAGATGAGCATACTGCCAAGCTGGTGTGGCCCCAGCAGCAGATATAGCATCAGATAAATGGCTAAAACCTACACATCTCTGTGCACATCACTGAGCTTAGGTCACAAAAGCAGAAGAGATCTAATCACAGTGTCAGCTGACGTCCAGTACTAAGGCAAGTCCAGGACATGCCTACTGGGGCACTGCTTTATAAGTTCTCCAGTGTCTTTTCCCAAGCTGTTGCAGTGTCCATTTCAGTTCCTTGTCATGCCTGCTCATAGCACCAATGTATTTGTGAACTAAATAACATTTTGCTCTAAACACTAGACCTTTGGAATATATACCTACTCTAATAAACACAAAGGATCATGCCTCTTTCCTGATGTTCCAAGCAAAAAGACATCTAAGGGCTGGTGGGCTGTATTTCAACACTTATGTTTCCTGCTACTTCTGCCTTCTCCTCATTCCCTGCTACTTTCTATTCTCCCCTCTCCTCCTCTTTACCTTTCCTGATGATTCCCTGACCAGTGGCCTCATTCTGCCCCTACCACGTTCTGCCTCTGTGCCCCTACCCCTCTCCTCTTACCAGTCCAGGTAATTTCAGCTACAGCTGAAGAAAGGAAGCTAAGGCAGAGGTTACTGGCTCACTGTATCTCATATCTCATGTTAGCATTCTTCAGTACATAGGCTCAGTCATTTTAAAATAATATTGAAGGACACTGAATGGACTGTAAAACATAAAAAGCATGATACATATTCACAAATTTAATTTAGACACCTAAGAAAAAAAGAAAAAAGCTTTCTTTTGGCTACAGGTTTTTTTTTTTCTCTGAAGAGTTTCTTTTTATTGTATATATCTGCCTTCTCATGCAGAAACAGAAAATATATATTAACCACACATATACGAAGTACATATAGATTACAAAGCACTGAAAAATCATGACATCAGCTTCGCACACATACATGAAAGAATGTGCAATACATTAAAAGATGTAGTAGAGATGCTACTGCTAAAATATTAACTATCAGGTATCATTTCTGCAACTGCACAGAACACAAAGTGGTATCTACTTTGTTCAGTCAGGGTTGACTTTTAATTCATTGATTGACAGTTTGTCATATGAAATTCAGCTGTACAGTTTAGCTCCATGCTTTTAGTGCATCAGCTGAGATGATTTCATTCAGCTGGAGTGTAATACCACATGCACTTCTCATGCCCCAGTGACTTCTCCTGGGCAACAAATGCAGTTGCTGCAATTTAATCCTGGATAATGCAGCCCCAGGTTTCAGGGGTGCAGGGAGCTATGATATGAATGTTTAGGAAAACATTGGCTCTGTGTAAGCTAGGGGTTTCTGTTGGCATCCAGTTCTGTACACCAGAACTATTTTGGCAGCAGTCAGCAATGTACTGATAAGGAGTATTAGTTTCTTTACATTAACATAACTGCACATGGAGCTCGAGTAACAAAAATTATGAATCCTAGGACGTGAAGACTTTTTAAAGACTACTGAGTTACAAAATGTAAAGAAGAGACTGACAGTGCTACACTGGGTAGGGAAATAGCTAGCATATTTTATGCTTACTTTCAGGCTATTTTTGCTTCATCTTCATATACAGCCCATTTGGTGAAGTGAGCACAGGATACAATTGATACCAGCTGCCCACACAGAGATGCAGGTGAGCTCTGCATGAATTGACAATTCATATGATAAAGATTAATAATTTTTGGTGCTTTTTTTCCCATAAAGAAGATGGTAAGAGGCATTTTAAGATACAATTATTTTATTCTAACGAAAAGGCCAGTTTTGGAGTACAGGAAGTAAATTTTACAGCACATTCCACATGATCAAATCACACAGTACCAGAGAGAAATTGTAGCACCTGCTAACTGGATCACTATTTCAAAGCCATGTGGAAAGCATGGATGAAATACACTATTTCTAGAATGATACCAAGTGTTATCACCATAGTTTACTGCAAGCTGGCAACAACCTGAAATACTCTGGCAGATTCTTGTCTACAGTCAGAAAATTTTGCAAGAAACTCTCTGTGACCCTGAACTTTATACTCTCAGGGGTGCTCATATATTTCTCATCCTGAGTGTATCCTGGAAGTCAAACTCCTAGGGATTTATTGTCTTGTGCCTCAAATAACATTGTGCCCTGCCCTTCAGCTGTACTTTTGCAGTCAAATATTTTCATTTTTTTTCACTGGATAGTCTTCTGTTTATCTGCTGTAATTTATAAGTAACCAAATTTAGAATTGACTTTAGTATCCCATTAATATATTTACTGCATTATTCATCAGCTTTGCAGATTTTGGCAAACTCAAGCATTAATGCTTTCAAACTGGAACATATGTTGTAAGGTGGTTTTTTTTTTTTTTTTTTTTTTTAAGAACTGCACATCTATCATTATTCAGGATCATCTTACAAGTAATTCTCCTTTTCCTTTATGTTTCCCCTGGGCCACATCAGCCTATGTTTGTCACTGGGCACCACCTTATACAAAAGCGAAGACAAGTAGGCACAATGTAACTTGGGAGAAGATGAAAATATCTTAATGTCTGGGTGAGTTTATATTGTGGGTTTTAGAGCAACTTACCTAACCCTAATGTAACAGAATTTTTCAATTTTCAGCCAGTTTGTCATAGAATACACTGAAACACCCTGTCCTATTTTCAGCATTTTAAAAGTTAATGGATGTACAGGGGATTAAGGACATGTGTATTTTGTTGATTTTGATTTTTATTTTAATCACTGAATTTAATAAAAGGGTCCATTGGTATACTGATTTTTGCTTTTTTAAAATTTTTTATTTTATTTTTATTTGTAGCATTGCACTGCTTATTATTTTTCTGGCTTAATACTGGCTCAAACTAACTAACTTCCAATGTACACCTGGAAAGCAGAGCTATTTTTCCCATCTCAGTCAGCTGTTTTTCCTAAATTCAGAGTCACACTTCAATTCCCTCAAGTTTCTTCTTTGAAACTAGTCATCTTTATTTTTCTTCCTGAAAATACATGGCATACAAAACAGAAGGCATTACCTTCATGTCAGCTGCACTTAAGCATGCAAGCTTCCAAAACCATTATGGCTAAAAATTTTTTGTTGCTTTCCAAATACACAATTAATATATACTGGGGAAAACCAAAACAAAACAAAACAAAACAAAACAAAACAAAACAAAACAAAACAAAAAACCCCCACAAAGCAGCTTCAAGTTAAATATGTTCCATACGTGCCAGTTAATGTAGCAAAACAGTAACAGCTGGATTATAGCCAAGAACCCTCTACTAACTCAGATTCTTGCCTACACTTAATAAATAATTTTTACCATTTGATTACATGCAATTCCTCTTGCATCATTTATCTTGTTCATATTATTAGATAAAATCATACCTGATATGCTTGAATGATCTTTCTCTGCCTCCCAAGAAGGAGTATGATTTGTCATCCATAAGCTTTGAGGCTTTGTAAACTTTCATTTCTACAAAATCCAAGAGCTTTCACGGAAAAAAAACACCCCACTCTCTTTTCTAAGCTTTGTCATGAGTTATTAGGAATACCCCACCACCAATATCCAGACTGCAGTTCAATAGGCACCATAATTTTTGTAAAGTAATGCCTGGCCAAGAGAAGGACCTGACCGAGAATAATATAGCACAACTTTCCTAAGAATAAGACACACCTAAAGGTGCTAAAGGTGCAGGCACATTGAGTGTCACAGATAACTGCGCATGAACAGGCGTGGGCAGCAAAGTCTGTGCTTGCAGGTCACATTTAGGAATGCAATGCACACAGTAACTGCAGGGTTAATTCAATAGGCCTAGTGTTTTCAAAAATAAGGGGTGTTTTACCTGCATTCTGCATAGATCTGTCTGTGTTGTCAGTACAAATGCTCATGACAATGCACAGGAACATTTATTGTGGACATTAAATTTATAGCAATGTCATTTGCAAGAATATTGAGGAAAAATAAGCATACATGCTTACCCTTAACTGCTTTTGTTTCAGCTATGCATAGGTATAGATGGGCCATGAAACTGATGTTTAACTTCAAGCTAGACAATAAATGAGCTTTTGACCTTGATTCAAGAAGTGAATACTAACCAAACAAATGTATTTATATGGCTGTACCAGTCTGAACAATTTTGATCTTTCTGCTACTTTCATCTGCAGGAGAGTAGAGAAGATGGAAAGCACAAAGGAAAGACATATCATTATTGGTAAAATTAATGTATTATGAGCATGGAGTTGCACTACAAATTATTTAGTTTAACTCTTGGCTCAAATAAGACAAAAGGTGTTGGGCTGAAGCTCCTCTGTCACAGATCTGATTTTTTTTTCTATGCAAATAGCAGAGAGGTGTGCTAAGACCTCACCTCAGTTAAGTGTAGAATAAAGACAAAAGTACTACAGAAAGTTTAGTTTCCACTCTCCAGCATGGCTACTCCACTGGTCCTCTAAAACAGTTTCCTAAATGCTTTTTTAAATGTTGGTATGATGTATGAATTTTCCAGAAAATTTCTGGAACTACAGCTATAGGATTTCATGTCACCAGGAATGTCATTCTTTAAGAAGATTTATTTTGATGCTGTTCAGAGTTATGGTACATGTATTAGATTAGGGCCATGTGCAACTTGGGCAGTAGTAGGGACCAGATTATGGTTTTGGGACCCTCTATACCTGCTGGCCACACTCATAGCCCACATGGAGTGCCATACCTTTGCTGGTTCTACCATGCCAAAACAAAAGGCTGCAGAACAGGGCTGCATACTGCTGGGCTGTCTGTGCTGTGCTACTAGCTCAAGAAGGTACAAGAAATGCAGAGGTATTTAGGGAGCTCTCAAAACTAATTTCCTTCCTATGGCCTGTGAAGGAAAGGATACTGGGCTTGATGTTCTGGTAATTCAGCTGTTGGCTGAATTACACTGTATTGTATACTAAGATGAGACAATCTTGACATATCCAGAAACAATTAAAACTTAACCACAAGATTCTTATCTGGAGAAGTTATATCCACTCTCTGCACACTTGTGGAATATTATTAGCTACTTGTTCCAGGGAATTATTTATTTTGATCTCAAATATGCAAACATTTTTCAGTGAAGAAGGAATGAATTAATTTCCTTTAGCTATTTCAGAAAAAAAAAAAAAAAAAAAAAAAAAAAAAAAAAAAAAAAAAAAAAAGGCAGAAGTTTTTTACCAGAACTACAGGTTGTTCTGAAATTATGGATATCACACTCGCCATGCTATTTCTCATTCAGCCCTTGTCCTGTCCTTTACATAATCAGCTAGATAGAAATTTCAACTCTGTCTAGGTCTGACCTTGAAAAACTCACAGAACGACATATGTGAAAGAGCTCCATTTGTTGTTTACAGTTCATTAGATTACAAATTTTTTTATTACAGAGAGCTTTCATGCAGGAAACCTTGACTGAAAGAGAACTAGTCAAGCTGCCCAATACACCCACTGGACATGGCCAGAAGAAATAAACTTACAGCACCTTAAACTCCATATTATTCTTAGTTAAACTTTCTACCAGCTTTTTAGAGCCAAAAGAGAGAGGTACTCAGAGATATACTGAAGTAAAGCAAACGAGCTTAGGCCTAGAATCTGTGTGTGTAGAACCAGATCTAATTTTTGTTCCACTATGCTCCTCTATGTTTTAGAATCATAGAATCATTCTGGTTGGAAGGGACCCTGGAAGCCTGTGTGGTTCCAATTGCTCAAGGTTGTGTGAAAACTGAACCAGATTATGTCCAGACATATTGTGAAAACTCCATTAACAGAGATTCTGCAGACTTCTTTGATGACTTTTTCAATGTGTATTTACCCTCACAGAATCTTAATATCTTATTTTAATAGACCAAACTATAGAATTGAAAGCTTCATCTGATTCTGTCTTGTTAAGACACCAGAAGGAGTTTCTAAATAACAACACAACTCTCACTAAACTTTTCATTATTTCAGAAGAAATACTTACTACAAGAAAGCTTACAGAGACTGCAAGCTGTTCCAACAACAGTGAAATGCCAAAGTCAATGTCAATAAAGCTGAGTACTGGGTAGCTGTGCTAAAGGATCATGATTCCTAATAAAAATGTCACTTGATCCAAAAATGTCTTTGCTCTTTTCTGAGATCTGATAGCTGGATTTGAGTGGGTCACATGGGAAGCTTAATAGGAACACACAAGTAATCTCAGAATTTTCTCTGACAGTTCAGGAGGACATACTTGCAAAGACTTCCAGTAAGTATTCTCTTTCTTGAAGACAAACTGAAAGAGAAGACTCATGTCTGCATCTAGAATTTAACATTGCATGTAGTAAACCCTGCTAAAAAAAGTAAGAGAAAAAATACATCAAAAAATAATGTTACAAAACACCCTAGATGGACTAGAGAGAAACCTGTGGAAAGAAAGGTCTGTGTGAGATTGAGGCCTGAAGGGACAGGTGTAAGAAGTGTCTTCTTATCAGAACATACTCCTACAGTTTTGAACTTAATTCCTATGTAATGTTGGGAAAACCCTAAACATATTACCTAAGAAGAAACCTCAAGTATTGTGGCAAGGCAAGGGCATCACTGCAGCTTGTCTAGCTGCTGCTTTGAATCCATGGCTTTTCTCCTGATTGTGATCTTCTTGACATAAGAACTTGGTAGATACAAAAATAAAACAACTCTTAAAGAGTTTGTCATTTCAGCCATCAACTTTGCTGACTTGAAGCACAAAATAGCATGCAAAACCAAGAGAGTAAGTTTATTATGGTGTGTAGCTTCACAGTTACCAAAGGATAAAGTCTAACAACTTCTAATGTCCAAACAACTACTTATAAATGTTTTCAAAATTAGTGTCCCTAATTGTTGCAAGTATCTGATTAAAAACTGATTTGGTAACTGTTTCTAAAAGTACATAATATGTTACAATAATTGTACAAAGCAAATTCAAAAGTATCTGTATCTTTGTATCTTTTGTATCTTTACTCTTAAAAGAGTAAAACTCTTTTAAAAAAGCAAAGAGGTACTGGTTCCAGTTGTGCTATTAGTATCTTTGTCTTAGTAACGATGAAAAATAAATGTCCCTTTTAGCAAGCACAATCTTACCAACTTTCTGTCACTCAGAATTCCTATTTCCTTTGAAATAGACTAAAGAAATTAAACTCATCCCTAAAGAAAGGATGGCCTAAAGAAAATGGCCTTGATGCCACTAGAGGTCATCCTAGGAATAAAAATTTGCACTGCACGCACAAGAACTTGTACAAAAACACCACTGCTGCTTGATAATTCAAGTACAAATGCACAGAAGAACATGACACACAGAAATATCGTGAATATCAAAATTGTGAACACCTGAAGAGAAATCTTTCCCTTATTCTGAGGCTATTGCAAACCTACTGCACTGCTCTTTAGCATATTTTAGCCCTTGGACGCCTGGTAGTACTGGGGAGATTTGCCTTATCTCTTGTAAAAAAACCCAACCAACCAACCAACGAACCAACCAACCAACCAACCAACCCCAAAAAAACCCCAAAAAACAAAACAAAACAAAACAAAACAAAACAAACCAAACCAAAAAACCCTCCTTGAAATTATGGACTTCAGATTATTTCTCTAAAGTGCTTTATTTAACCCATACATAAGATATCATTTTTCATCACCAAGCATGACTTGGTTTTAAAACAGGCCATCTATTATGCTTCATGGTCTATGCTGGATTTGTGTGGGAAAACACAAACTGCCAGTTTCCTCAGCTTCTGTCATTTTGTGATTGAAAACACTTGTGTCTCTTCATTTCATGGCATTAGTACAGATCAAGACTCTTCTGCTTCATATGAAAAAAGTTAAATGTCATCTCAGTTACAAGATGTAAAGCAGTGAAAGAAACCAAGCTCATTTTATTTAAATATGGATTTATTTAAAGAACAGATTAACTCTGATGCAAACCAGCAGTTTGGAAGTGCTATGTGCTTTCCATTCACACAGATCACAGCAGATGAGTTCAAGACAGTCATAATTATTGGACTAATTATTGTTATATATGTCTGGAAGAAGCTGCAATGGTTGCAGAGAGGACTCCCTTACACTTCCTGAACATATCTTATACCCAGGTACAAACCTTGGTGGACCAGCACCTCAAGCGGCATGAGCCACATTGGAAGGGCTCAATGACAGGTTGGATGGAGCTCCAAGCAACCTGATGTTGCACAGCAAGGAATGAAAAAGGGCATAGACTGATACTAACATCTTTAGAACGTGCATCTAGCTTTGAGAATGTACAAAAAGATGGTACAGATAAAGCCCTAAAGGGAAGAAAGATAAGCAGAAATTTCCCTATATTTGCTTAAAACCAAATATGTGTTCCAAATCCAAATACAAAAATAACATGCCAAAATCTTTGCTCGCAGGCATTTGCCACACTAAATCAAACGCTGGTATGCATTTTCAGGGATTGAAACATAGCTGTTGTTTCTAACTCACCTTGTCATTTTATTTTTTATGAGGAATCAGCTTTTTCAAGGGAATTTTGCTTAAAAATGAACTTGGGAACAGCTCCTTGAATAACATCACAAATACAGAATTTTACTTCTAAGATTCAAGTTACAAAACCTGGAAAAGCAAGTGGGTTTTTTGTTTGGTTTGGTTGCAGTTTTTTAATAAAATATTGATAAAATTGTGCCTTAATACTGAAATCTGCACAAGGGACGCACGCTCCTTGCTAAGACCCCCATTTGTCTTTTTTTTTTTATTTCAAGTAGCTTAACAAAGACAACAGAGTTTGAGAGTAATTTACTCTTAACAAACCTCCTCAGAAGCAAAAAGGTTTTGCCATCAGGCTCTGCATGTTACAGAAATATTACTTTAAAACATGATAACATAATGCTTCACTAGAATCAAATAAAACACCAACTTTTCTTCTTCAACACTGCAAACTCCAGGCAAAGCTTTTCTTTCCATTCTTTCCTCCCATCTTTTCCACCCAGAAGCATGTTTGAGACCCAGTGTTTTTGATGTCAATACTTAAGCAGAGTGCACATTATTTCATTCTAAATACTCCCGAAGTGCTGTTAGGCATGCAAAAGGAACTTTAAATCCTGCCTAAAAATGCAGTTAAGTGTGTTACTCTGAAAGATCTTCATAAAAATAACTAAAATATATTTTTTTTTTTGCATAGCAAGGTTGTTTTTTTTTTGCAGTTAATAAAGATGAAAGGCACACTGAGATGAATCCTTGCAAATTTACATAAATTATTCAATGTTTCTGGTAGTGTACTGACAAATTCTGAGCATCCCTTGTCTCTGATGATACTTCCCATCTACTTGTGCCCCTTTTTAACTCCCAGCATATGGTGTTTTAAAAGAGATAGCTAAGAGCAATGGGCTAATGGTGTTTTCCTTCAAAAATAAATCCACATCTTAAGTACAGCCATAAGGGAAACAAATCTACACTCTTCAAAATCTGACGAAAATAGTTTCTTGAAGAGTTTTAACCATAAAATGCATTAAGTTAAGGGGAAGAAAAAAATAAGGCAGCTGGAAGATGTTAGCTTGCTTTCTAGTTGAAACAATGGTGTGTTTTATTTCATGTTGGGATTTCAACAGACCCTTAATTAGACTTCTGACCACGCAGTTTTCATTTAAAAATATCTTGATGACATTCTGATCATCAAGAAGTTCCTGGGAGACTTGGCACCTGTTACTCTTTGAAAGAACATTCATCCAGAAAGACAGGCAGGCAAATAATGGTTCCCAACTCATAGAACAAATATTAAGTCTAAATATCCAGAGTATTTAAGATAATAATGTAAATACTGGAAAATACTTTGTGCGGTCCAGACTTAGTGAGAATAAGCAGACAGCAATGCTCAAAACAAAAAGGCAGAAACACACGGGTTGCCTGCTATGAGGTGAAATACTAATATATTATTCACACTGTGAATGTATAGCTGGTAAAGTCACTACTATGGCATTTTCTAAGGACATGAAAAATTATACCTACATATGTTATGAAAAACAGCTTAGTTATTGAAAACAGCATTTGAAACACAATTTTTCTGAGTAGTAAAAAAGCCAGTGTACAGATATTATCATTCAGATCGAAACACACATTCAGAATATATTAGTTCATTTTTCAAAACATTGAATAAGGAATTCTCATAAACAGCACTGCTATGATTCATCTTGATGTAACTTCCAAGAGTGTTAAAAAAATTATTAAATAGATGGTATTCAAATCTGGAGTGAATTAAAGAAGAAATTCCATGTTCTTGTGAAGATAGCACCTTTAAATTGAACTTCAGAGGAGGGAAGGAGAGGGTAGGGAAGGGGAAGATTTGGACAGGACTCTCAGCAATCATCTAGTCCTCTTCAGGGCTGACCAAAAGTGAAAGCATATTACTATTAAACCAGGGAGTTCAATTACTTTTTAAACAGTCAGGCATGGGACATTGATCACCTGTCAAGGAAGCCTGTTCTTGGTAAAGCATCTTTTCCTAATACCACATCTGAACCCCCCTGATGCAGCTTTGAACCCTTCACACATGTCCTGTCACTGGATAACAGGAAGAAGAGATCAGCAATTCCTTCACTTCCCCTTCTCATCCTGATAAAAATCAACTGAGTTTGATTCCTGGGCTTTATTGACATGGACAAAATTATTTTTAATGCTGGTTTTTAAATCAAAATAAAAAATGATAAAGGTATGAAACAATAACATCATCACCAAAGCCTGATATGCACAAGCAGATTAGAAAGAGAAACAGTTTTGTTATTCTGAAGTAACTTACCTGACTTTTGGAAAAAAAGATAGTCCCCAGGTTTTCTCCTATTATTAAGAGACAAATGTTCTCTATGTTATGTATACATAGAAATATACATATCAGTTGCATTCTGGTCTGAGTTAGCTCCATCCTTTATGTGAAGTAGGTCCATGAAGGCACATTTTGGGATTCTTTTATGGATCTAAATGAGAGGGGATCTAAACTGATTGCCCCAGTGGTTTTCTGCCAAATTTTGGCTGAAGTTTACTGTCCCCAAAGTGGAATTTGCTTATGAACAGTCCTAGGCCATTTCAGTACAAAGTCAGCGGAGTCAGCTTAAAGCATCTTTAATCAAATTTGGATGACTTTACACTTCTGTGAACAACTTACACAGGCAATTTTAGCTTTACAGCTGTGTCAACAGAAACTGCAAGAAATAACATCTCAACTTCAGTAACTAGATGTGAAAGAAATGAACTGTATATGCCTTCAGTTGCCCTTGGAATGAGAAAAATTAAAAAGAATGTTAGATTGTGGCAACATGGCTACTAGCTCAACCTCAGGACAAATCAACCTCTGTTAACGGGAATTCAGATTAGACTAATCAGAAACCAAACTCTCAAATCTGTAAGAATTCTGTATTCTTTTTCTCACCACATATAAAATCAGACATCTTTTGAGTCAAATTTCAGGCAAAGTTGACAGAGTCCATGTTCTTTGTGGCATGGACTGTTGTAGAAATACTGGGGCAAAAAACATAGAAAATACATATCATAGAAAATACAGCCTGCCTCCCAAGCAGAGTCAGACCTGGGAGAGAGCTTGTTGGCCCTGTTGTGTCCTGTCTGAAATGTTATGCTCTTACCTAGAGCTGCTCTCTGAATCTGCCTCTGAATTATCTTTCCTTTCAGATGGTCTGTAAAAGACACAAAATGCAAATAATTAGAATTCAAAATGTCAAAAGTCATTGCCTATTTCCCACCATTTGAAACTCCTCTGCTGCTGGCCAATTTTAAGTGGCTTTTGTGATCCACAGGACAAGTTGATTTCTGAGTTCTCTCCTTTTCTGTACTGCAAGTAAACAAGTAGGCAGAATGTGACTCTACATATACTGAGATGTAACTATCTAGTAAGAAAGATTGAAAATTAAGCATTTACTGTCAAGCACTTTCATGGGATAAGGAACTCCTACTGCTAGATACAAAAGATGTCCAACTGGGACCAGAGCACGTATAAAATTCCAAGTATTTGTTCAAACAGCCTTTAAGGTGCTTAAGAGATAGCAGGTCACTAGCCCAACCCTTTGCCAGTGAAAAATTAATTCCCCAAAATCCACTTTTTCCTGTCTGTCCTGCTCAGTTTTAAATATCCCATGTACTAGAGCTTCTGCAAATCCTACTAGTGTCCTGGTTCTGGCCGGGGTTAATTTTTTCAGTAGCTAGGAGGGGACTGTGTGGTTATTCTGTACTACCTCACATCTTTGCTGGGGGGCAGGAGAAAGGGACAATCTTCTTGGGAGAAAGGTCAAGTAAACGTGGCAGAGGGAGCCATCCTATATTGTCTAAGATTGGGGAGGTTTTCTGTGTGAACTGTTTCTTTTCCTGTACCCTCTGTCATTAACATCGTTGCTGTTACTGTTCATTTTCTTATCTCATTGCTGTTGTTTCCAGTAAATTGTTATTTAATTCCAGAAAATTCTTATCTCAGCCTGTGATCTTTGCCTTTCTTACCTCCAAAAATTCTCTCCATCCCACCACAGCTGGGAAGGGAAGGGGAGAATGGGGCAGTGAGAGACAGCAGCATCTGGTTTGGAGAGTCTTGGTGGGAGCACTAGTTGGGCAGTAACATACCTAGATCATGGCAACTACTCAACAGGACTCACTGTGTAGATGGCATTGGTTTTCAATCAAAAATTAACCAATTCCATTATCTCAACATACCAAGTTAGACTCCCGAGCCCCGTATAACTCACTTTTATACTTCTATCAATTTCCTACCTGATCTATCACAACGTGACAGTTCCCAATTATTCCAAACAACAATTAGATTACCATATGGGATGCTATTATCCAAATATATTAATGGAACCAATAAAGGAAAAACATAACTGTAAATATGGAATTTCAGCAGTAAATGTATTCTGAAGGGGGATGCGATTATGAGTTTTCAAATTAAAACAATTTCTAAGCAGAAATTTGTTCATAATATTCTAAGCTGCAAATCTGGATACCAGGGAAAGAAAAAAAAAATTCATACAGGATTCACTTTTTTCCCCCCTAGATCTGTGATTATCTCTATCATATTAGCACACATTTTGAATTAAAAATATCACTTTGCTTACAAGTGAAATCTTGTAGAGTAAGCTAATCAGAGGTAAATTAAGTCATTAAAAGTTGGCAAATGCTTAACCAGAGAATATAAAAAGCCATTTAAATTCACAGGTCATGAGAACTGGATTGTTCTGTGAGCACAAAAGAACTTTAACAAATTTAATTTCTTTGGAAATTATGATTATAATAACTGTTGAGTATTTAGTAGCACTGTAGGAAATATATTATTTTCAATACATTACAGTATAACATTCAAGTTTTGTTGTTTTGAATGTTTATAGAAAACAAGCAAAACACCCTACTTACTCTTTGACTATAAAACAGACATAGAGTTGTATTTTTCTGCAGAGGTTTTAATCTTTTTAATTATTTTTAATTAAACTAATGAATTTTTCTATAATTAAAGTTACATGTAAAATTAGGAAACTGTAGTCTGTAAAATTAGGAAAAGCCTTCAGCTACTGGGAAACAGGTTAAGTAAAATAGCTAACTTCATCTAACTCTGCCATAAAAACAAATAAATCTTCCATCTCAGCTGTACTAACACTCAACCAAAAAACCACATTCAGTTAAATAAATTGATTCCTGTAACTATAGAAAAAACATCTTTGATTACTAATTTTTACTGATAAAACCCAGCTGAATGAGCAACACTCATACTATTTGTGCTTTGAAAGCTCTATAAAGCAACTCAGTTGATTTCCTTACTCAAAGAAATGTGATTAAATATGCTACTTTTCCCTCAAATTGCTTTTTGCTATCCTGACTATTTAGATCCTTGTATTCTATTGCACCATTTCACACAGTGTGATGTTACTGACTCAATATTGAGCCATCAGACAGCCATGAAACAATTTGTAGAAGTCTTGAAGTCTTGAAACTCATCTCAATGGATTACCATTAACAGAGGTGCCTTAGAAACAATCTATTTAACAATCTATTATCTTAGAAACTATACATTTATCTTTGTGTAAGGGCTCAGAAACTCTCTTAAGCACTGTGAGCTGCAAAAGGCAACTACCACTGTTTGGAAAAAATGGTTCCAGTAGGGACAACAGGCTTTTTATCAAGAGCCACCAGAAAATAAGAGTGACATACAGTTCTCAATATGGTCAATAAATGGTGTTATATCTCCCTCTTTAATCTTGCTAGAAACAGATCATCAGCAATCTAAATGTTTTGTGTTTCAAGTGGCAATGAGGTCAATTGGAGAAGAGAAGGCCAAACAAGCTGATGAGAGTAAGATCAAGCAGATAGACAACAGCTTGCAATCAATACAAATGTGTGGAAACACAAGAACATTGTGACTGGGTTTTAAATGATTATAGCCAAGAGCTTATATCTTTCTATTACATAGAGTTTACTCTGAGCACAGCTGGGCTAGAAACCACAGAGGCTGCAGGAGCTCTACTTGTATTGTGAGCTTTGTCAGACCATTCAGCATTGTGAAACTGTCCCAAATGTTTCTCTCTCACTTCGTTCTAACCTTTGTACACTTCTGCTCCATCCATGACATGGACCATGATGTTGCAAGTAAACTTTTTCTGTTTGGCAGCTGATTCTTTCTCATTTGAAAGAATGAGAAGTTTGAATGAGACCACCTGTAATCAGAGAGGAACCAAAGAAAACTTCTCCATCAGCTAGAAAAATAAAACTCCAGCCTTACCATTCTTCTAGCAAAAGAGTTTTCTTTTTCTTCTTTAAATAGAAATAGAAAGGTGACATTTATCCAATTCACATAGTCCAAATTCCCTTTTCAGGGCAGCAAAAACTGAACTTCATTTCTCAGAAAGCTTTCTGAGGAGAAAACTGAAATTGTATTATGGGAAAAGTAGGCCAAACATGAGTTCTGATTTGGGGGACATGGTGGTATCATGAGGCACCTGACTATAATTCCATACCAAGACTTAGCCAGCCAGATATGATTTAATCTTTCAGTTTGTTTTAATCCAATTTGAAATTTGACAGTTTGTTTAGATTTCATTTAGGAAAAAAATTGTTTTCACTTAGAATCTCTTATTTTTGACAAACCCTTGAGATTTTCTGTGTATGTTTTTGATTAAAGTAATCTTGTTTTGTTTTCACTATAAATACTTGTGGGGGAGAACAAATGTTTCTGACCTGCTCTACTTTTCTGCCTCTGAGAACACTATTGCTTCAATGCTAGGTTTGAAGTTCATAAGTGATAGAAGTAGGGGATGATTCCAGTACTGCTGCCTGCACAAATCTTCCCATATAAACAAAAGAAAGATTTCAGTCTTAAGTACTGCCAGTTCTACAATCTTCATAAACACAAATATATACCCAAAGAAATATGAAGAATCACATTCTCGTTAAAAAAAGCTACCATGTCTTCTGATTCCAAGTGTAAAGTTGTGGACGACGTAGTGCTTAAATGTGGTTTGCAAAAATTGAGTTTAAGACATGGAGAACATCTCTCAACATATGGCTAATTATATTTTCTGAAGTTTCACCAAACAAGAAGCTAAAAATAGGTCTATAGCTGATACCAAATAATTTTTTCCAGCAGAGTCATTTTTCATCTGGAGATAACGGTCCCAATAAAATGTTGACTGCTGCAACTCCACAGGTTTTGGCAAGAAAAGTAGTTTTGTGGAATTTAAGAATTCACTCAGCATGCAGCCAGCTGTCATTAAGGCTGTGATAAATCTGTTGGTTTTGGCCTGCATTTCTGGAGATATGTAGGTATGGAAAAGAGATGAGCTGGTAATACAGAACTTCAGCTTTGTGACAGGAGACAAAAGCAAGGAGGGAGATGGAGAAGACAAAAAGGAATAGAGAAATCTAATTAAGAGTGATATAAAGCAGAGGAAAGTATCCCATATTGTGACTAATTATGACAGAATACATAATATGGCTGTCCTTTAACTTCTTGTCTTTGCATTTTTCCAGACTGTTTCAAGGATCGGAAATTATTTTCCAATGTATTACAGACAAGGAATGCTTTGACCTGAAGCATATGCTTTGAGACAATACAAAAGTGAGTATGTTATAATTAAAAACCCCCACAAATTTTAAAAAGTCTTTTGTTTTGTTTGGGTCCACATTACAGGTTTTAAACTTCTTTTATGTTTTATTAGATCCTCCATATAATACTATTGTAAGGTTTCAAAGACTGCTAACTCAAGAATTGACAGGCTAAAGCTTTTGTCAATGACTTCTCATCTCTTGCTTTCTTTTTAGTATTTTTCTATTATTTTACATTTTCCAAGCCTGCATTTATCTTAATACGTCCTTTCATCATGGAGATCCTGAAACCTTCACACCTCAAATAGGATGCTGTATGTTTAACTTCCTTAATTTTAAAATCATTTTTGGTGTTACATAAAATATCTAGCAGAACATCCCCTTATGCATCTGGGGCTTCTGATTCCTGGAATTCACCCTCCAGGGATTTTGGATCCCTAATTATGCTAGATGTTGTTTTACCTTTTTCCTGTTTCTCACACTGCCACACCAGCCAATAGGCTGGGTGTGCAGAAGAAGCTGTGATGGAACACAGTGGGACAGCTGATCCCAATGGAACAAAGGGCTATTCCACACCTTGTGGCAACATGTTTAGTTAAAAAGGGCTAGGGGGAACAAGGATGAAGCAGAAGCATTTGGAGTAACGGTACTTGTCTTCCTAAGTCACTGCCAGGAGTGAAAGAACCCTGATTTCCTGGAGGTGGCTGAACACATGACTGTCAATAGGGAGTGAAGGAATTCCTTATTCTGCTTTGCTTGCACACACAGGTTTTGCTCTATCCATTAAACTATCTTTACAGCAACCTATGAGTTTTCTTACTTTCACTTTTCTGATTCTTTCCTCAGTCCCACCAGAGGGGGGTGAGCAAGTGGCTGTGTTGTTCTTTTTTGCCAGCTGGGCTTAAACAAGAAATTAGTGGGGGTTTTGTTTGTCATGCAATACCCCTATATTTGCTGTTGGACTCAGCTACCACCCAACTATGAAGACCAACTCAACAATCTGGAACTATTAAATCTGATTCATGAAGTTGCATGCACCCACTTGAATCAGATAAACTGTCCTGCTGAATGAACAGATATTAAAGATACATATTCAGCAAATAATCACTCATACAAAGAGAGGAGCAATCACATAACTTCCATGAGCTCTACATAGATACATTTTTAACTGAGCTTGAGGTTAGAGTTGTAACACCTTACAAAGTATTCCTGAAAGTAGGAGACATTGAACCCAGGTGTAGATATTCAAATGGAACAATTTCTCTAACTGAGAAGATCAAACAGAGATAGTTATAGGAAACCTTACCTATAGATGTGTTAGAATATTTTTTTTTAAATCTGGTGATGAAATTGTATGAGAACACACTCTATGATAAAAAGTATCTGACAAGGAAAGTCATGGAATGAAAGAAAGTATTCCGTTCTAATGCAAAATCCTGCAGCACTAAGAGCAAATAAACTGTTCAGCCTTTCTCTGACCCAGAGAAATATTTGGGACAAATTCTGAATTTTCTGTTCAAACTTTGTCCTTCTCCAATGACAAAAACATGTCAGTTGGCTCTATTAGGACAATGTGCAGAGACAAAGTAGTCTGCATTAGTACACTGGCTCAACACTATGTCTGATGGAAATGCTTCATTTTGGAATACATGGTTGGCCAAATCCCATGTAATTTGATTGCTTCTCATTTTCAGAAAGCCCTTGGTGGCATGAGGGAGGAAAACATACTTGTTGTTTTGCAATACTCATGGCCTCTCTGATACACATGCATTTTTCCAGGTATGAAATACAGCCCACATCAGCATTAAAAATATATGGAGGACAATACCTCAGGTAACATACTGTAGAATATAACCTGCTGCAGTAAATTTCTGCCTTCTGCAGTGGTTTAAGATTTTATTGCCTCTCTTTTCTCCTCTTCCCTCTATCCCAAAATTTGCTGTCAAAGGTCACTGCCCCACAGCAGAGGATGTAGAAGGAAATGTTCTGCCCATGTTCTGGCTGTTCTAGCTCCAGAATCTGGCACATCAGCACAAGCATACCAGCAATTTAAGCTGACACACTATCATCAACTCAACTACAAT
Organism: Rhadina sibilatrix; assembly: GCA_013400275.1. Taxonomy (NCBI): domain Eukaryota; kingdom Metazoa; phylum Chordata; class Aves; order Passeriformes; family Phylloscopidae; genus Rhadina; species Rhadina sibilatrix. The sequence goes on along the minus strand of VWYO01012256.1, from coordinate 618,220 downwards.
GTCTGAAATACAAGTAAACACTCTCTTTTGCCAGCTGGGAAGAAAAGATTGGAGAAAGAAACTGCCAGCAAAGAGATGGGGCAGACCATTGGGAGCAAGGAAGCTGATGGGATTTAATAAAACTCATCAGTCAGAGCTCCCAGGAAGGACAACAGGTTCAGAATTTGAAGCACAACCCTGACTTCCACAAATTCATAGCTGCAAACCATAGCCTAAGCTCAGCACATTACCAAATACACATAGAAATACACAGTTTCAACATCAGTCTCCTTCCTTAGAAATTAAATACCCCATATTCAAATGGATACATTTCACTATGATGTAGGATACTACATATTTTGAGATTACTATTTAAAATATCTGACTGGGGCATGTTCCCTTCCTTGCCATACTCAGTTGAGACAAAAACAGATTTTATTGACACATTTAACGCTTTCAAACATGATCAAATTTACAGACAGAAAGCTTATGAGACAGCAGTCTCTGCCAGTCATTGCTACAGGATGACAATGTACTTTACTTCTCAGGAAGAATTTCTTCACTGAAAGGGTGTACAGGCATTGGGATGGAAAGTCCAGGGCGGTGGTAGAGTCAAGAAACAGCTGAAAATGGCACTTAGTGCCGTGGTCTAGCTGAAGAGATAGTGATTGGTTAAACGTTGGACTCAATTATCTTGTGGTTCATGGAGCTACTCAATATACAATCCTCTAAACTCTCAACTCAACATTTCTATGCATTTACTCCTAACCTCCATATTAAGTCTCCTCCCCTTTTTCTTCATGTTCTTGTTAATTCTGGCCAGATTACTTTTTTTCCCTCACAAGATGATGACTTACACCTTCTGATTGAAGGATATTCCTGTAACTATTTATTGTTTGGCCTGCATTTCCACAGTATCCTTTATCCCACATCCCACATTTTTTCCTAATAGCCTTTCATACATTCTGCCTGCTAAAGAACAACAACAAAAAAACCCCAAACAAAATAAACAAACAAAAAACTAAAACCAAACCAAAACCAAACAAAGCTTTGATAGGGTTAGACAGCAAAACTATAGAGAAACTGAATTTATTTTCCTGCTGAATCATTCTGGATCTCTATCTTTCTCTATGCACAGACTGTCATAGGCTACATAGGCTTTAATTGTTGAAGTGCTCCTTTGGGAACACTTCAATGCTTTTTCTAAAAATCCAGATGTTCACTGGGACACTGGGACATCGGGACATCTAGGATAATCAACAAAAAACACTAAGGGCTCTGGACTGCAGCTCAGCATCTCCTTGAAATTGAAAATCAGAACCTGGATGCTTTCTGAATTTAAAAACAAATGCTTGGACCTTTGTTTTCATGTCCCAAGGTTGGCTCTACTACTTATTTCTGACCAGGCATTTTCAGCCAAGCATGGATATGTAGCAGCAAGCACACTCCAAGGGACTTCAGCAGAAGTACACATCATGTCTGGATACTCCGTGGAGAGGGGATAGGCAGCTCAGCCAATAAAGTAGTACTTCTGTATGTGCTGTAGCAATGGCAGTTCGTTGCATTCAGGAAATAAAGTGAACAGATTTTTTGGGGGGGATTTATTTGGTTTTGTTTTTCCTGGATAGCTGTCCTGCATTTAGCTATCTAAATTTCACTTAAGCTATACCTTAGATGCCAGAGTGCTATTTTAGGTATTGTCCAAAGTGAACAAATATTCCGTTTATCTATCTTCATATGCTATAAAAGAAACAGAAATGATGCACATCTGGAAACTGTTGTTCTGTTGTTTATCACATCTATTTGTTCATGAATTAAATATTACGCTGGTCCAAAAAGCATGACTCAAAAGCAATGCCATATGGATAAGGAGCCATAATCTGTGAATTCAGTGCTCTGGATGCCCATATGACTAAATGCAGCTTATCTCTTGATTATTTTTTTAGACATTAATGTGAAGAGAAAGAATAAGGAAAATAGTCAGAGAAATAGCTTTCTATACAGCTCCTACCCTTTCCACACTTTCAAATCTGCAAATTTAAGAAGGATTAAAAATAAATAAAGGGGTCTTAAAAGCACAAACAAGCAAAGTCAAAACCAAAGGATTTTACCCCCAAAGTTTTCTGGTAATAATACACTAGTCTCAGTTAATATTTTAAGCAGAGAGTGACTGTATCCAAGTTTCAGATGAACATGGTTATTTTCTGTTACAATACTGCATTCATGGCTTTTCATGTAATTTCTATGCAACAATTTGATGCCCAGTTTCATTTTGTGACATTTCTTCTGGCCAGGGCTGTCCAACAAAAAATTAAATATAGAGTGCCGGAGCTCACTATATATTTCCCTTTCAGAAAATTAAAATTTTGCTTTTCCCCAAGGAATTGAGCATATACTGCTGTGTAACTTCTGGTCAGATGAGACAGACTGATGTTGAGAAACTGACAGATATAACACAAAATTAAAAATAAAAAAAATTACTATGCTGAAGCTGGTTAGATATGATACCATGTTTTGAGGCCATGCACATAAACATTTCAGGGTGATAGAAACAAGTCAGAGTAGGAATGAGTGTATGTCACATTTTTTGATGCACATTTACTTGTAATATATATACCAAACCTTTGAGAAGTGACTACTTGAGTGTCAGACACATACTAGCAACCCAGTAAAATCTGAAATAACTTCCTGTGAAGATACAGCATATATTCACTGTTGTGGATAAGCCTAAGTCTGCTTCTCAGATTGCTCAGCAATTTAAAATGCAACCTAATTATATATAACTGGTATAATGATGTAAGCAGCTCAGAACAGACATCTTCCCCCAGCCTTAAAAAAAGAACATGACAAAATCTTCATATTGCAGCTATTTGCTGTTGATTGCATTCCTTCTGCAGCATTCACAACCAGCTGTAGTGACATCACATGATTTAGGAACAAGTTTGATTAGAAAAATGCAGCTATTGTCTTTTGTATGTGTAGTTCTGTATGCCTATGCTATAAGTCAGCATGAATGTTGTCTAGATGTGCAAATGAACCAAAAGATACTATGAAAAACAAATTTCTGTTTCTGTGCTCAGAAAGGAATATCACACTTGGACAGTACTACTCTGAATAAGCTGAGGTCTACTCTGAAATTTGAAGGTTTGATTTTTTCACTGTTAAAATCTCTGGCCATCCAATACTAAAGACATGCATGACTTGGATGCAGGATTTGAGGGAATACTAAGTTTACTGAGGACACTAAATTGGGATGAGCTGCTGACTCTCTTGAGGGCAGAGAGGCCCTGCAGAAAGACAAACTAGAGAGATGGGCAATCACCCACTAGATGAAGTTAAACCAGGGAAAGTGCTGGATTCTGCACCTGGAATGGGGCAAACCTGGTGTCTGTATATAGAAGGGAATGAGAAGTTGGAGAGCAGTCCTGAAGAAAGGGACCTGGGGTCTTGGTCTATGGTAACTTGAACATGAGTCAGCAGTGCTCTGGCAGCCAGGAGGGCTAAGCATATCCTGGGAGCATCAGGCACAGCATCAGGAAAGGATATGGAAAAGGTTCTTCACCCAGAGGGTGGTTGGGCGCTGGAACAGGCTCCCCAGGGAAGTGATCACAGCATCAAGCCTCAGAGAAGTTTAGAAGCATTTGGACAATGCTCTCAGGCACATGGTGTCACTCTTGGGGTTGTCCTGTGCAGGGCCAGGAGTTGGACTCAATAATCCTGATGGGCTCCTTCCAAGTCAGTATATTCTGTGATTCTATAATCAAGAAAAACTTTTTGTACAGAATACTGTAGGCTTTGACACACACCTCACCATATAGCATCAGTTATCACCTAGCATTTTTTCTTTAAAAGAGCAAATTTAATAGATTGACATAAGAACATATTATAGCCTAATAACTAGCCTAATAAAACAGCAGAATGGAGAGTAGCAATCTAGCAATGACTATCTATTTTCAGTCAAAAGACAGCTTACAGGCAGAATATCTGTTACTATTTTTTCAAGTTTATAATCATGGCTTGATTAAATCCAATGAGCCTGCTCAATTTGTTTTAGTTATTCTAGTGAAACCTTAAGTAAAAAATGTTTACTTGGTTTCTTCCTGAGAATAACTTTTTCCCCTGAAAATAGTTCTGTTTGTAAAGAACAGAACATCGTTTGTAATAATTAGAAAATGAAAATGTTTCCTACATACGTACATTCCAACTCAGAGCCAAAGAAAACATTAACATCTTGGGCCTGGGGTGACTGTTACACTAATAAGGTTCTTCTGTTTAAAGAATAGCACACCAGGGGAGCATAATAGAGCTGCTCAAATGAGTTCATTCAGTTTGGTATTTTCTGAATAAGTCATTTGACAAATCATGTTTTCTCATTCTGGGGACCCATTCAGCATAAGCACTCTAACCCTGAGGCATTGCCTATTGTTTGAAAGTAAAAACAAACATATGCAAGCGACTCTGAAACAATGGACAATATTTAGCATTGCCATTAACATATGCATTGCCCCCTGAAGCCAAAAGGCTTCTACCTTCTGAAATAAGATTGCTGAGTGCTGCTGCAAAGACTGTATTACTAAAGATGGTATCCTCTTCTTATAAGGAGGAGCAGAAAAAAGAAAAAGGCTGCAACAAAGCTACTAGAACTGCCTGGTTCTCTTGCCAATCTCATTTCTACCAAATCAGATAAAAAAGTCCTACACCAGCTAAGGAATGATGAAGATAGAACAACGACATGTGTCCTTCTCTCTTTAAAAATGGCCAAAGCATGACCATCCTGCAGCAGCAGCAGAACAGACAGCTCTGTCACAGCTGCCATAAACCTAGGTGCAGCTCTGATGGGAGAGAACCTGCACCATCCACGTCCTGGATATCTCAGCCTCACAATAAGCCCAATTTTCTCCTTAGGGTTAGGGTTATGCTTAGGGTTAAAGTAGAGAAAACTTAAAAGTCCAGAGATCAGAGACACTGCACAGGAAAAGGCATGCCAAGGGGAGCATAGCACTGCCCCAAAATTTCTCCCTCTACACTTCACTCCATGAAAATACACATGTGCTGGGTATCTGTGCCTATGAAAATGCTCATTTTTTCTGCCAAAATTAGGGTAAGGCTTGAAAAAAACAAAATGTCTTTCATCATATCTTCTTTCCCCAGTGCTGTTTACAATTTCTTCTCTGTTTTCAGAGAAGAAATTTAAAAAGAAAATTCTTCCTTTCAGAAAAAGAAATGAAATTTCAATGAGAATCAATTCAGCAAGCTTTGGTCCGTTTCCCTGCATATCATGGCATCCCATGCAATTTGATTGCTTTCCCTTTGGTGAAGATTTTTTTTTTTCATCAGGCATGTTTTTTAAAAATATCTTCCTCTATCTTATAGTTTGATTTCATTACCAGATTTTGTCATTAAAGAAGTGTTAATTTCAGCAGGAAAAATTACAAACACTCAAAAAAAGAGATATTATCAAATAAAATGCAATTGAAAAAAAGAAGAAAATTTGGAAATGGAGTGACTACAAGCAAATGTATTGGGGTGAAATGAGGTGCAGTGAAGAGGACCAAAATTTGCTGAAGTAATTCTAACTGAAACCTCAAAATAAAGTAATGAAATCAAATGAAAAGACAGGAGAAGAAGAGGATGAAATGAAATGCCTAATGAGAAAAACAAACCTCTTCACCGAAGGGAAAACAAACAAATGGCATGGGATACCATGAACTGCAGTGAAAGAAGACCAAAACTTGCCTAAGTTAACTTTACTGAAATTCCAAAATCAGGGAATGATGTCAAACGAAAGGACCATGAAGAAATTGATTTCTCTTCCTGAAAGAAAATTTTCCTGATAAGGAGGGGAAAGGAAATGAAATCTGCATTTTTAATGAAGAATTAATTTAGCAAGGTTTTCCCCATTTCCCTGTACTTCATGGCAGCCCAAGCCTTTTTATTGCTTTCTCTTTGGTGATTTTTTTTTTTCCCATTTGGATGGCATTTAATTTCAGCCATCTCTTCTTTTGTCTTTTCCTTTGACTTAGTTTCCTGATTTTGGGATTTCAGTAAGAATAATTTTGGCAGGTTTTGGTCCCTTTCACTGCATTTCATTTCATCCCTATCCACTTTCTTGTAGTCACTCCATTTCCAAATTTTCTTCTTTTTTTTTTTTTGCATTTTTTGAGATCACATCTCCAGAGTGTTTGCAACACTTTCTTTTCAAGTTTCAAGAGTTCATTTCCTTTCTTGAAATGAAGAATTCTTATGATTTCAACGAAGATCAATTCAGAAGGGTTTGGTTTATTTCTCTGTCCTTTATGTTGCCCCATGCCATTTAATTGTTTTCTCTTTGTTTTACAATTTATTTTTTTTTCTATTTCTTTTCATGAATTTCGTCTCCTGTCTCCTCTTTTGTCTTCCCTCTCTTAGGTTTTAGTGGGTAGCTTTCTTATCGTAATTTATGCCCTGGGCACCTAGGCAAGAAGCTGCTTTTGCTGCTCCACTTAGGGTTAGGGCTGTGCTTAGAGTTAGCATTGAGAAAACCACAGCACCTTGAAGTCCATGGACACTGCAACTAGAAAAAGCATGCCAACCCCAACATTGCTTCCTTCACACCTTGGCACCACCCACAAAATGGAAATTTACCTTGAAAAATTCTGATTTTTCTGCTCCGCTTAGGGTTGGGCTTGAAAAAGCCACAAACCCCAGAGCTCCAGGGGCACTGCAACTACAACCGGAGTGCCAAGGGGAGCGTGGCGCTGCCCCAACATTGCTCCCTCACATCTTCCTTTCTGTCACTTCCCTCATGTCTTGATCCTCAGCTTGGAAAATGCTGATTTTTCCTGCTCTGCTTAGGGTTTGGACCTATAACATGTACAATGTCTGCTGTAAGTATAACAAAGACAGACTTCCTCTACTGTTTGCAGAAAGGAGTAATAACACTACAGGCTTTTTAAATAGACTTTATAATTTTGTCTTGTTTTTCTCCTTATTTGCACATCTTACTAGCAGCTTTCTGGGGACTCTTCAGCTAAAAACATTATTATATTATAAATTATTATAAATTATTATATTATAAATTATCATAAATATAAAATTATAAATTTTATATTTATATTTATAATAATATTTATTTCTATTTATAAATAATAATTTTATAATTTATTATTTATAAATATAAATTATATTATAAATTATTATTATAAACCTAGTCATAGGTTGTTTAGAATTACACTCAGCAAACATAACTGCACTACTTCAAGACAATTTAAGCCTTGCTCATAGGCAAGAGACTTGGCAGAAGCTTTTGAGATTCTAAAAAAAAATTCATGTGAATCAAAATATGATCTGCTGATTACGAAGCAGTTATTTGATTATTCTAACTATGGACACTGTGAAGAAGCAAATAAACAAAAAATCATTAATGTGAACCTTTCACTGAAGTGCTAGCAAGAAAGGAAAATACATTCCCATCACTCTACTTTATGCTCTCTGCTCGAGGGACAGGAAAACAGGTTGTGGAAATATGCATCACACACTGAGTCTGCCCCAAGAGGATAGTAACCAGTTACCATGTGGTACTTACCTGCCAGGCCTGTGTGAAAGTCATGACACCTATTCTGCCTTACAGCACCTTGAAAGAGATCTTCCAGAGGACACTGGGAAAGATCACACTATTTTAGATTACGCTCTACAGATCCCTGGTTAGCTAGGCCATAGAAATCATGCCTGAAGTGGTAGAAAAAGAACCTGAACAGAATCAGGATTAAAGTGAGCTATATTTCATCATGGAAAGAAGGAAATATGTTAAAACTGAAGGATTTGTAACCAAACAGAAAAATAAGATGTAGCATCCTGCAAAGCAAAGTAAATAACATTTCTAACAAAGAAGAAACTGCAGATGATGACAAAGTAGTTAAGAAAATAAAACCTTTAGAAACTCAGCTGTTTTTTCTGTGTTTTCAGTTCCTTGCTTCCAAAAATCAAAATGCAACATTTAACAAAATAGATTTGAAAACTTCTGTCATAATGGCACAATGCTTAGACATTTATCCAAAACAAACACACATAGGAACTTCATTTTTTCAGGATTAAGTTGCCAAACAATTGGGCCAAGACATGAAGGAGAAAGAATCTGAAGACTGTGTCAGCCATGCTGAATGGCTTCAGCTTTAACAGCTACTGCTATTTTTGGTGGACACATAAACATGCCTCGTTTATTACAAAACTTCTTTGAAACTGACCTGCAGATCAGAAACAGACTGGGGCTTCTAGGCACTGGGCCACATTGAATAACATCCCAGCTGGGAAATTACATCTGGGGGACTGTTTGTCCCCATGGCCTGCTTTCTCTTCTGTTTTTCTCACAGATGGCTGCAGGTTTTGCAGAGCTAATGTGCTTTGTCATGCTAGGCATAAGCGATGTCCCTCAGGAGTAAGCAACACAGTTACACACCTGAGAAGCACAGTCACACATCTGAGATGAAGTATGGAAGAAATAATGTCTGCGTACTGTTTTCTGATACAACTTGTGTCCTGATACCACGACCGACTCTGTTAAGTGACAGAGGACATCTGCAACATACAGGCAGCGTTCCAGGAGAAAAGAAATCAGTGGAAACTACGTGTATTGAGACTTTAATTTTCCATCTATCCCAGTGCAGGACAGAAGTGGCGAAGCAGCAGGCAGGCAGGCTTTTTTGCTCTGAGAGCTTGAAGTCTGTGTCGATGTGTTCTTGTCAAATCTCCTACTTCTCATGATAAACTACTGTTTCAGCTTCTTTTAGATTGCTGATCTGGCTGTTCATCTGGAATTTCTCAGGTACTGAGCAATCCAGCTAGGGATATTGGACACACAGATCATGGTACAAGCAGCATGCATGCAGCCTGACACTGGACAGGCTGTGGAGAAGGCTCACAGAGCCCATCTGATAAGGAATGTGCTGGATGAGCTGCACAGCATGTGCTGCACTGAGTGCCCATCTGCATTGGGTGGGATAGGGCTCAGAGCAAGTGGAAGGTGACCCTGCCCATGGCAGAAAGGATGGAACTGGATGACTTCTAAGGTCTCTTCCAATTCAAACCATTCAATGATTCTATGAATCTATAGCTAATGCTTCTTGCCCTTGATCAACTAAAACAATAATTAAGATAAATGTGGAAATCTTTTCAGAATCTTCTTTTCAATCCACACACAAGTAGAACTCAAACTGACCTCAATTAGAGTTTTTCCTTAGAGAGGATTTCAAGATTTCAAGTTCCATGGATTTTAAAGGTCTCTGCTGAGAATACAAGCTACCTGAAGAATGAAATGCTGTGGAATAACATTATTGAGTTATCTGCTCATTAAATCTGCATACAGAATTAATTTATTTGCATCTCATTTGAACCATATTTTTGTGGAATGTAACCTTTCTTCTTGAAGTTTCTCAATCCCTTTTTAAACCAAATCTTGCCATTTTTCTTCTACACTAGTAATTTCCAGTAAAATTTGCTGAGCACATGTAAGTTTTTCTAAGTACTTGATAGTTTCTGGAATTACACAAGAACAGTGAATTAAATCGGCAACTAAGAAGTCACAATGTTTACTTCCATAAAAGAATGGAAAAGTATCTCAGAATATTACACTAAAGAATGGAATGTACAGCACAGTAATTTCTCCCTTACTGCAGCCTCACTTCATTCATGGTTGAAACAAAGTCCAGTAAGTTAATGTCTGTAACTCAGAACATTTAGATTACTGTAAAGAAACAGACAATACTACCAATATTATTGAGCTTTAAGATAGCAGTGCATTGATTTTGATGGGTTTTCTTTTCACATAGCAAATGATCACAGCTTTTTCATTTCATTTAGGTTTCATGTAAAGCATGGAACTTTTCTTTAACAGAGAAATTCCATCCTTCCAAAGTACAGATACCTCTTCAGCAAATGTTTTAAAAATGCTATTTGCTCATGCATGACTTCCCTCAATTCTTTCAGCTCATATAATCATGCCTGAAAATATACATAGCATTCCTGGTATCAGCCTTGAGATTCTAGTTCTTAACTAGCTGATCCTTCTTTTTCCAAGTAACTTACTGCCTTCATGTGAAGCTACAACATAGATGTACATCACAGAAAACAGACTGCTTTCAGATCATCTCTGCCTAAAAACAACTTAACTTCATCTATCTTATTTCTTCTCTTCTCTGTGCAAAAATGCTGCTATCAGTTCCCTTTATAGAGCTGTGTAGGTGTAAAGATAATCCTTGCATGAAATATCGTTACATTGGAGTTTAATGTAGGTCTGCTTGGCTCATCCACATCGGGAGGAAGAGTGACAGTAACAAGATTGATTTTTATGTATACACACATACAATCTTGCACAAAGAGAAAAACATGAATAAAAATTCTGAGTTTATATTAATTAGGTTTGGAGTAGGTTTAGCATCTACAGTGCATTCACAGAAATAACAGTGTGACATACAGGTTAGTGAATCAGAATCAATATTATCTTTGCGCACTGACATATCTTGTCCTCGTTCTCCTCCATCCTCACCATTTCAGTGCAGCACACCATTAACTGTGATACATACAAACAGGACTTGAAAAATTTGCAAGCAAATTAAATGAGGACTCTTCAATAACCTTGCCTTGCAATACTAGAACCTGCCATCACTAAAGATTATACTTTGCTTTGGTATTCTATGACCATGTGCATAAAAATCAAAGCCTGAAATGAGGCAGAGCAGTGCAACAACTCAGCATTCCTGTGGGTATAGATGCACCATCAACATCATGTGCACATAATCCACCCACCTACCCTTTTTCATTCCGAGAGTGCCTGTTTCCTCACATAGTTATTACTCCCACATGAGTTTGCCCTTCCTCTCCCAGCTTCAATCATAATGTTAGCTGATTTCTGGACAGACTAAAAACAACAGCTGCTTCCCTCTAGGCATTAAATACCATTTAGTATGCTTTTTTTCCTCTAGGAAAAAACTAAATCTAATAGTGGTAAAAATAACCCAAAATAGTCAGACATTTATAGGAGTGAACTGGAAATCTTTACTACTCTTAAATGGTTCTAACACATCACATTCTTGCATATAGGAAACTTTTTTTAGTAGTAAAATTCTGAATGAATATGTCAGTTTAATTTGCACTGAAAACAGAAGTTGTAATTCCCCCAACACACTCTTCGATTAATGTAGTAGTAGTTGGGTCTTTTTTGTTATTTAATGCTTTAGTTTGTTCAGATGTAGAGTAATCCTTACTGTCAGAGTAATAATGAGAACTCCGGAACCAGCGTAGGAGAAGTGGAAAGTGGGCCAGCAATGTTTGCAGTAATAGTGTAAAACCACCTTGTTGATAGTAGTATCCTAGGAAAAACCCCTCCTGCTAGCCCTGATAAGGGGAAAAGTTTTTATTTCAGAGGTTTTGTCTTTGCTTCTCACCATACAACTCTCTTTTGATTAGCAATAAATTCAGCTAATTTTCTCCGACTCCAGTCAGTTTCACTTGGTAGCTGTAAGTCACGTCCTACTCTTTATCTCAACCCACAACCTTTTTCTACCTACTTTCCCCCCCGCCCCATTCTTTTGAGGAAGGGATGTGAGAGAGCTGCTAGATAGTCAGCTAAGGTTGACTCACCACACTGTGCTAGGCAAAATCACTCAAATTTTTGCAAAGAGAAATTTTCTTCACTATTCTGAAATAAAATCTTAGGCTTCAAATTTCCTTCATTGTCTTCTTCAGTAATACCAAAAGGATCTAGAGTTCTTGTTAGAGAACCTAACTCTCTGAAAATGACACAATACAAAACACATGCAGACACACAGCACTTTTTTTCCCCAAGAAAAGATACTTTT
>VWYO01012256.1:576032-606006 GCA_013400275.1 Rhadina sibilatrix | reverse complement strand
TATGGTGTATTTATGCAATATTGACTTGCAAAAAAGAATTTCCTCTCAATGCTTGCACCAAAGCCCTCTGTTACTTTATTTGTGCCTATACAGAGTTTAGTGTGATAATGCAGCAAACTGCATCACTAAAATGACCCTGACTTAAAAACACTTCCCTCTTTTCTTCTTTTTTTTTTTTTTTTTTTCTTTTTCTTTCCCAAGTATCAGAAAAAGACAATTTTCTTTTTCAATAAAAATTCATCCTCTTACTTCTAGGAGGTCATTGTGAAAAGTAAACATAATGACAAATCTAAGAAATTTTATTTTTCATTAAAAAAAAAATCTCTGTACTGCTATCAAACATAAAAGGAGACAGAATCCAGGACTAAGTGGTATTGTAGCAAAGAGGCATGCTGGTCACAATACCTCATTTCTATTACTATAGTTATCCCACACTTGAAATCCACCTTACATCTAGACATGATTTTCCTTAATGTTTTTGTGCAAGCAGTAACACCTATAAAAGCCTACCAAGAAAATCCTACTGCAAACTTCTTTTTACAGCCCTAATTTCCTGAAGTTTTTGAAATGCTAGTGTAATTGAGAAGGGGTTGGAGTATTGCGTGTACTTTTCACTGCAAAACAGTAATATATCCAAAGTCAGAATGAAAAGGTATTTATGACATAAAAGTTACAGCCAGATGCTGCTGTCACTATCTCAAAATATAATCAGACTGCATGAAATGGATTATTATGGTCTCTATGGTGCATAGTTTTATACTATTATAAGTAACTTAGAAATAATGGAAACTGATATTGACGGGATCTGTTCTTGATTGTGCACAAGAAGGCAGGAATGCTTAAGGAAACCAAAACAACAATAAAAGTAAATTAAAGATCTAGTTGCAGGCTGCAGATGACTCTTATTTCTTATACCACATTTCAAGTAAAAATTTGGCAGGTTAGTAAACTCACTTAGCATCTTTCATGATCTTGTGAGTATGACTGCTATGACGAAACAGAATAAAAAAAAAAAAAAAAAAAAAAAAAAAAAAAAAAAAAAAAAAAGATGCTCCAGGCTGTTAAACTGTATAAGCTAATGCAATTAAATTGACTAAGCTGAACTGGATACAAAATTTTAATACTTCTTAGAAGGTGCTTATAGATGGATACATTAACAAATATGTTCTAAACAAAGGTGGATAGGAGGAGAGGACAGATGAATAAAATGTAATATTTTATTAGCACCAGAGTGCTAATTTTCACATGCTGCAGAGTGTTACACAGAAAGAATTGAAGAAAGGAATTTACACTATGATCACTTTTAAGCCTCAAACATCAGTGTTTAAAACCATCCACAAAGTAGTTACATCTGCATAATCTGCATCAATCAGGATATAGACAGCTATAAATGGATACAACATGGATAGAGTTTCTTGATTATACAGTAGAACTAGAGTAAAAACTCAATGAAAATACTATTTTCCTATTTTGTTACCAAAATAAAAAAATAAGAGAGTAAGGAAATTAATTTTTAATTTGAAAGCTCTTTACTTGTAGCTACACTTATATAACAAAACATATATATAACTAAAATGTGCTTTGTGCAATTTTTCTTAGAATTTTGGAGACATTTCTAGCTTGATTCTTAAAGGAAATTTTCAACATTCATGTGGTCTACAATCTATTACATTTTCCTACAGGAGGCATCTAACAGTAAGCATTGTCAAGTTCAGTGCAACACTATTGATTTGTTACACAGCTGCTTGCTTTATTCAAGGGATCAGTTTGGTTTTTAGTTTACATATACTGTTATTGTATCACTCATGCTTCCCAGATATACTTCACTATTGCACTCTTAACATTGAAGAACGTAACTGAAAGCAAGTTTTAAACAGATGTTTTTAATTGCAGCTAAATCCATACTCTACTGCACTATAGCTATCAAAAGTTTTGCCTAACTTACTGAGGAAAAACCCACAGCAATTCAGTTCAAACCAAGGGTTTCTTCTAGATTTTGCAGCAATCCATGGAAACAGTCTTGAGAGATGATGTCTATGTTGCAGTGTTACATTATTTCTCTCATAATCTGAAAGATTAAAATTTCAAGGGACTTCAAAATCACACAAGTCTTGTCCTAGCACGACACTGCAAGTGGTACCTTCAGGACTGGCCTCTGTCCCACTGTATCTTTTACTGTCTCTCTCACCCTCCAAACATTTGTTCTTTCCCAGGTAAAAAGGTCCATTTAGGCTCCCAAATGGCTGCTAGGCTCCTGTCTCCAAGCAGCACAGTTGCAATCCCAGATACTGAGAAAGATGTGCTTGTGTGTAGCTGCTTATTGCTTGTGTTCACTGTTCCTTCTCTAAAATTCATTTCAACTTCCATAAGAGAAAGAAGCTGGACAGGGCTGACTTTTGGCTACACCTTATATAGGCTAAGGAACTTCTTGGGTATAACGTAGATGAGCAAATCTAAGGGAAGGAATGCAGGACAATGTTGACTTCAAGATGGCAGCACAGGAAAAAGAGTCCTCCACAGTATGTTTAACTTGCTTTTCCAAGTTTGCCACAGTAAAAAGCCTACTTGGCAGGAGTTAAGTGGATTTATATGGATACTACACAGGCCCATAGTTTCAAGGTAGATATTGAAATTCTTCTTGCATGTCTCAATCTATGAATATCCATGCACAGGTTCTGTACTGACATTTATGTTCTGGCCAGCCTGATAGAGGCATATTAACCTACTGAAAGAAGACAGGTGAATTCCAGTGTCATGCCTTACAGGAAAAACCAAATGTTCAGAAAACTTCTGCAGCAGGGCTCAGCACCTGATGTCTCTGCTTCCTGATCTATTCCAAACATCAGTTGTGCTGTGGTTTTAAAACACACTGCCAGCATGGCTGAGGCTTTCCACATACCTGGCATAATTTAAAAATTTAAATATACTGCATAATATCTCTGAGGGATTTGTGGTGTACCCAAAGGTGATTGGGAGGAGAATCTGGCAGCAGTTATCATTCATGACCACAGAGAATATAATCATGGCTATGGTATAAGTACAGAGCATTTCGAAGCTGTGTTGTGAGATATTTGTCCTTTCCCAGAGGTCAACTGCTGTTTTAAGACATGAAGTGACGATAATGGCTTCATTGTCCATGTCTATTTTGGTGCCACCCAAAGCAGGAGGAGATAAAAAATAAGAGCAAGATCTACACCACTTGCCCTGGATGCCAGATTACCTTTCAATCTGGTCCCTCACAGCCTGCATCTGAAAGGTTGAAGAGACATGGCTCACCTCAATATGTGCAAAATGGAGGACATGGACCTGATCTCCAAGAACTTCAGAAACAGAAAAAACTGTTTAGCATCTGACAGAAATCCTGGAGAGCCTCCAGGTTTGGAATGAACAGAACTCCAGAATCAACTAGGAACATATCAAAGGCTTCTAGGAGGATCATATAAGACCTGCCTTGGGGTTGAATATATCTGTGGGTGATTTTTTGACATTGAACAATCTACAACTGGATACCAAACAAATGCTGTTGAGGTCTTAAAGAAAAAAAATGATGAAACTCCCCACCAAACTAAGGCACTCCTCAAACTTACTCTGATCAATCTGTACAAACTGTAGAGTGGTAATCTTTTATCAGAAGTCATATATATTTATGCATAAATACAATCCTTAATCCATAGATATGAAATTTTCAAATGATGGTTTTGGATCCTTTTATTCCAAAATAAAACTAAAAAAATCCTATGCTAATACCTTAACTTCTCTTTTTGAAAATTTTCAGACATGCTGTCAAAAAAGAAGGGAGCTAGTGGTATTTGAAATAATCAAAACTTGTACATAAAATTATTACTGCTATTATCAGCTTACAGTTTACCTTATTGGAAGTCTTAGCAATTACTTTTTTCTTTTAAAAACTAGAATCTCCTCCCATATATTTGAATTCTGGGATTTCATCAGCTAAAAAGGTAAAATGAAGTTAAAATGTACTCACTTATTTTGTTTCTTGCTTCATTTAATTTCTCTCCAAGGCACTTAGCTTCATCAAACCTGTCAATACAAGCATAATGATACAGAACTATTCTAAAGAACAACTAATTACAGAAGTTTATCACAATAAAATGCAGAATTACTCAGTACTACCTTTTCATTTGTAAGTAGAACTAATTGGAAGCAATTTTCCATCAGGAGAGATTGTCTGGTCTGAGAGAAACCATCTAGAAGAGTCTTGATCTAGACAAAGTAACTGAAGAAATCTACAAATTGTACTTCTGTCTAACTCAAACAATGTGAAAACAAAGCAAACAAATATGGCTTCTCCCTACAAAGGTGGGATGTGAAAAATCCCCCCTTCTCAATGAGTCCATTTCTTCATAAGACTGGAACAAGTTAGAATTTCAAGTGCCTAAGTTGGTATCTGCTCACAAACATTTGCTTTCAAGGCTGAATTCCAAAAAGCTAAATGGCTGAAGCTAGAGTGCTCCTGAGAACTTACTCTTTCTTACATGAAAAAGGTAGAAGCCATTGAAGCTTCTGTTAGGCTTTAGAAAAGCTTTTTCTACTGTGGATAACTTGGAGCAGGCATTAAGGATTGTGTAAATATCAAAGGGAAGAAACTCTGAAGTACCTCTCTCTTTCTTTCCCTCAGGTCCCACAGTAAGCTCATCAATTACTTATTACTTATAAAACCTGAGACAAATCTCATGTTGGCTATTGACCCTGATTCATTTTCACAGAGAGATTTATCTGGAAAGGTTGAAGCCAGCTATTTATCCAGCCTTTATTCATAGGTTACTGCCAATAGTTGAATAGATCGTGCATCTGTTTTTCAAACACCATAGTTTATAAACCAGCGCAATAACAAAAACCGAAATTTGGCATTAACTTAGGACATTTCAACAGGTTCCATCTGTGACTATGAATCCTAGTAAAACAAAATTAGTCAGGTAAATACACAAGACTTGACTCTAATACTGAATGGGGAAAAGCTATTTCCAATACTTCTTTAATTAAAAAAAAGAGTGACATTATCTAGCTTTAAGGTGATATTGCTATGAATAGTAATGAGTGAACAATTATATTGTCAGCTAAAAAAGCTTCATGTATATCTTACATGGAAACCACTCAACAGAAAGGCTGAAATTGCCAAATCATGGCTTCTATTACCTACAAGAAAAATACTCCATATGAAACCCCAGAGTGAATTTAGCTACTAATTTTAGTGGAAAAAGCGTTTTGGCAAAGATTTCAGTCTTTGAATGCAAATGCTAGTAATTAAAACATAAACATCTTGGAAAACAAATCTCTAACTCATTATGTAAACCAACACAAACTCAGAGGTTGTCTAATGAGAGAGACATTCAGTGAATTAAATGAATATTCACTTGCTTTTAATTATTAGAAATTACAACAAGTGATCCAAGTGAAACTCATCCTTTCCATAAAACTTGTCCATAGGTACTGAAAAAACAAGTTAGCTGTTAACTAGCTAAAAAACAGAAAGCAAGGAAAGAAGAAAATGGAAAAAAAATAATGGAGAACAACAAAAAGGAAACTAGATCTACATCACATCTGTAAGCTCAGTAGAATTTTACTACTGGAAATATTGACTAAGATGGAATTTAGAAGCTTCGTGCAGTATGCAATATTACATTGGAGTGGCATAACTGGAAAGATTGTTTGGTAGTATATTTCACCAGAAAATGGGATATGTTTTTCTCCTCCTCAGAGAAACAATCCTAAGAGAACAAGATTGCATTAAGAAATAGGATATTATTAAGTTCTCTGGAAGTCAAGTATAGAAAGTCCAAATTGCAGAAATCTGATTCTGTCCGGGTATAAACACAGGGTGGTTTCTTTTAAGCAGGGAAGCAGTTATTAGCATATGGAAGAAAAATTAAAAAGAATTACTGTAAAGCTGTAGAAGAGCACATTTTCTACCTTACAAAGGCACTTCCCATAGGCAACTTGAATTGAAGGCAGAGTAAATCAATTTTGCTTCACTTGAATTATCTTTGACTATATCAATTTTCCCACTTCTTAAATTCAGAGACATTACTGAGTTACATTATAAGCTACTGTGAAGAGACCAGCATGGCTGGGTTGAGATCTGCAAATCAATCTAAAGTGAAGCAGGAAATGTACAGGTAGTACAAGCAGAGATAGATAACCTAGGAAGAGTATAGTGATGCTGCCTGTGTAGGGACTGGGCCAGAATGGTTTAGGAATGCTATTCTCCAATTCAGGAGTCCCACTAAAAAAACACACTTTCATTTGCCCCCGTTCCAGCTGAAAGTACAAAAGGCAAAGGTTACGATTTGAGATAAGAATAATTGACTGGAAACAACAATGAAATAAGAAAATTAATAACAACAGCAAAAATATTCATAACAAAAGTGTGCAAAAGAGAAAGTTTCAAGCATGACCTGTCCACAGTTATTCCACCCAAAGTGCTCCCTTCAGTTGGGACCAGTGTTACCCCACCACTCTGTCTGCCACAAGCCCCACAATGGAAAAAGAATGCTCTTTTCTGAAATGAGAAAGCGTCCTTTTCCTCCGCCTCTGGCCCATGACATTGGATGGTACTGGCCAGACATGGCCCACATGGCTCCAGGCCCTGCCCCCTCACGTCTACTACAAAAAATTAACCCTGTCCTTAGCCAAAATGAGTTACACTCTCATCACCTGAGCTAGGACTAAAGCCCCTTTGCAGTGAGTGGCTCCAGTGAACCAACAAGTGAACTGATTGACTCCCTGCACTACCCACAGTCAGACAATGTTTCCTTACTGGCTCAACCCCAAGTTTCCCATAGCAGACACTCAGATGTCTGGGTCCTTAAAATAATTTAATCATGATGTAACAGCAGGATAACACCTTGAGCTGATGCCTCTGAGGAGGGACCCTGAACAAAGGAAACCTTGGATATTTATACCTTCACAGTCTAAGAGCATGAAAGTCTCTGCTTTTCATCCTGAGGCACTGGCTCCTACTGTGTCTCTAAGTGTCTGTCCACCTGGCTGGAACCACAGGTCTCTGTGTCCTTTGTTATGCCAAGAGTTAGTGCCAGTTCGAGGCCTCTTGCCTCAGGCTCCTGCCAATCAGAGCTTGAAGTGCAGCTGCACACTGTGTCCTGTTCTGGAGCACAGGAAAGACATTGGTCTGTTAGAGTGGGTCCAGATCAGGTCCCCAAAAATCATCAGAGAGCTGCAACACCTCTCTTAGGAAGACAGAGAGAGAGAACTGGAATTTTTCAGCCTGGAGAAGAGAAGGCTCCAGGATTACTGTAGCATTTCAATATTTAAAGAGAGATTATGAGAAAAATGGGGACAAATGTTTTAGCAGAGGTTGTTGTGATAGAACAAGGGGTAGTGCTTTAGGATAGATTTAGACTAGGTATAAGAGAAATTTTTTACCATGAGGTAGTTAAACACTAGAACAGATAGCCCAGAGAAGTGGTGGATGCCCCATCCCTGGATTCAAAATCAATCTTGACTTTGCTCTGAGCAACCTGATCTAGCTGAAGATGTCCCTGCTTATTGCCGCAGGGTTTGACTAGATGACTGTTAAAGATTCCTTCCAACTTAGCCTATTCTCTGACTCTATGATAATTAGCAAGCCAAGAAAATCTACCCAAAATACCCAAAGGAAAAAATAAGACAGCTAAAAATAAGTAATTTGTGAACCAAACACTGTTTGTGGTATGACAGAAGTGGTTATGCAACTATAAACAAAATTATTAACAAGAGAAGCCTACATATAAAGGGAAGCTTTGGTAACCTTAAAACATGTGGTGTCCACACTCTTCCTGTGCAATTTGAACACTGGCTGGGTAACAGAGCTTTTGTGTAACTAGTAGTTCAGAGGCTGCATTCCAAATTACAGACTGGATTTGATACAAATCCATTCTAATGAACTCGGTAAACTTGGAGCTATAAGCATTTTTGCTAAATATGACTGCAAATGGCAGGGGAAACTGCCTTGTTCCAAAGTATCAGAATACACATTAGCACTGATTTCAGCAATCAGCTGATGCCTATTAGAGAGGGGTTACAGAAGGCATTCGTATGAATCTCTTTGTCCTTTAAGGAAAGCAAATCTGTCAAACTTCGTAGATTCTGCTCATCTCTATTATATATTCTGAAACCAGAAGGAAACACTGATTTGCTTCATAGTAATAACGTACAGAAAAAATATAGAAGAAAGGGCAGACCATGGCTCAGAACTATATTGCTCTCATTAACATGCTGTAACTATTAAATGTTCTGCTGAACAGCAACACCAGAAATGACTGCAGTGTAATTGTTTATGCAGGGATGATGCTGTGGCATGATCTCATAAACTGATCATAAGAAAGGCATTACTAAATATCTAGTTTACATGGATAAATGTTTACATAGATCTAATACCTTAGCAATTTGTGTTCCTGTGGCTAAGGCACAGATCCAGGTAAAAAGCTAATCAGTTCAGAAAAGTGATAAATACCAAGAACTTGAGTAAGTCACAAAGATGTGGAGATCATTTCTTGCCTCAATTTTACTGAAATAAATGAGTATAAGACTTGGTGACCCTGGAAAAAAGTCTTTCATGCCTATGAAGCAGAAAATTGTGTTTAAGAAAACAGAGGAAAGCAGAAGAAACCTGGAGAAGGAGAAAATCTCAGGGCAAAAAAAAAACTCCACAGAAACCAAACCAAACCACAACAACAGCACCCCACAATCAAACAATCACCCCACCAACCAAATGGAAAAAAAAAACAAAAACAAACCCAAACAAAATATACCTAGGCAATTTTTAGGGGAATAGTTAGTTACAAATATAGATGGAGAGATTTGCTTTTGGTATCTGCAATCTCAAAGCCGTGTACTTCTTTTGCAGTACTAGGAGGGTTAACATTTGAAAAGCTGACACTGAAGCAGTACTGTTATCCACATAGTCAAGTGTTGCTGGTTTAATTTGTGAGGTTTAAAATTTGTATGAAAATTCATGTTTCCAATGTTTTGCCATTATCACTATTTTCACCAGACGTATGAAGAATTTTGCCAATGTTAACAACAAATGTGGAGGAGGAAAGTATTTCTGTTTGTGAATGCAAAACTGGCAGAGAGAAGCTAAAATCACTTGGCAAACAGGTTAGGGACACCAGACATGCATATGTTAAGCATCTCTTAGCTTACTATCCAATTCAGTGCTGAAGCCAGTAAAGCATTTTTGACAATGGAAATTGCAGTAATTGATTCAGTCCAATGGATTTTACTTCCCCTAGATAATTCTTGATCATGAATGCCATTGCCACGTTGCTTCAACATGGCTGTAAAGATGAATAAAAGCTGTGGAAATATGCACTAGGTTTCCCCATGCTATTTTTGTTTCTATGCAGACCTCTATCACCACTCAGTGCTTTCTGAATATGAAATGTCTTAAGAAGAGGTGAAGTGCCTGTAAGTGCCTCAACAGAAGTCTGGGATGTCTGGTGTAAAATTACATGTTCCTGCCCAGACTGCTAATGAGCTCTCAGATGTCTTCCCTCAGCTGTATTTTGATGTGACACTCACCTCTGCTTCAGAAGCTCTTTGTTGTCCTCAATGGTTATACTGTCAGCATGGTCCCACTTGAAAACTTCAAAAGCTTCCTGGCATCCAAGTGACATCTTTCCTCCTGCCCCAAGATATAAAAGAGAACTTCTTCAGAGTCATCAAAAAATAGAGATTTTTCACTGATTTAAATCCTTTTTAGATAAATGCAGCAAGTCAGCCCAGGGCTCTTAAAGCAAAGAGAAGACTAAGTTTGGTTCTTCACTAATTGGAACACATTTTTGACAAAAGATTTCTATTATCTGACAAATTACTTAGGTTTCATGTAACTTCTCCAAAGTCTGAATTCTTGAGGTATATAATTCACCAAGATAATTTTAAATGTTCATAAGTAAAATTGAACTTTGAAAATTTAAAATACATGAAATATTCTTAAGTGTGAGCCAGAGGTATTTTCATAAAGCACAATGCAGTTTGCTTCTGCATTTCTTTCACCTGTTTCACATAGGGCCCAAAATATACCCCAACTATTTTCAATATTTTTGGAAGAAAAAAAAAAAATCAAGCTTCTTTAATTATGCAGTAGTAAATACTTTTCCACACTCTTTTAGGTAAAGCAAGAATTCTACCTACCCAAATGGTTGGTGCCTTTTTACATTTACAACATGGTGTCTGTTTGTTTCCTTTTGTGCACCAGAATGTCAAGACTTATTTGGCCTTCAAATCTTTTAAAATCACTATAGGAAAACATCAAGTCTGTATAATTTTCAGTTCTTACTGCTAGATGATCTAGAGATCCATGTAAGATACATTGTATCTGCATTATTAACAAAAACATTCAAAGGCTTAAGGAGAATGAGAGCTTATGCCAGCATCTGTGTTACCACCAGTACATATATGTCAATAAATATGCAAGAAGAAAGGATGAGACTTGCCCTTAAATAAATTACAGGAATGAAGATAGTTCAGTAGCAGACAGGGGGAGGACTCTAACACTCAAACTTTGTGAGGAATGCAAAATAGCTCCACCTTTAATTCAACCTCCAAGCTGCAACGTAAACCTCGAAAATGATATTCCTCAAATTGGAATTTGATTCTCTTTTGATTTCCCCCCTCGAGTCTTTCTTTTGTCCTACCCACAGGTCTGCCTTCCTGCCTTAGAGCCATCAAGACCCCCAAATCCATTTTGAACAAGAGCTATAAAACTTTCCAGGATTTCTCCTGTGCAAATGTTTTCTCCATTTTTTATGCCAATGGACCAGCAGCATTACCAGTAACACATATATGAGCCCACATATGAGCTCTTTTTCAGGCTACCTGCTTTGCAATTTTGGTGTAAGGGTTTTCTCCTTCTCCAGGTTTCTCCCATTTCTTCCACTTTCTTGAACACAATTTTCTCATTTCATAGGCATGAAATACATTGTTTTCGGGGTCAGCATCACCAAGTCTTCTACTCATTTACATCAGTGAAGCTAAGGCAAGAAATAGGCAAAACATGCCTAAACGGGCTGGGATGTGTAATACTGGGATGTCACCCCTGACTGATCCATAAGCTGCATTTCAAAGTCATTCTAAATATATTCTGGTGCACCTCATCATACATATAGCAGGATATATGATTCCAGTGAGATTTCTGTGATGTAAGATACTGTTTACAGAGGAAGCTGGTAACAAAAACTATGACTCAGGGTTCAATGACCAGTAAAAGTGTAAAAAGATTTCTTTAAAATGTTGCCCCCTGTTTCAGTCAAAAGAATCAGCACATCTGTTACTAATTCAAAAATTTTGAGTTGAAAATAGAACCACCAGGAATGTTTGAATGGCAAAACATGCAGAAATGCTCCACCCTTTTTGAATAAGAAAATCAAAGAAAGATATAGTGCACTATTTACTGTTCTGTGATCCAAAAGAGCAAAAGAATTCAGGAAAATATATTTTTCTGTGGTGATGACCTGAGAGTATAATGGTCATGTTTCATGCTTGCCTTGTAGAAAAACAGGCAGCTTTGTGAACAGAATTTTACAGTACATTCATGACATCTCTAGCACTTTAACATGCAGCCTGAATTGACCCCTAGAACTGCTTTTGTTGCAGAAAAAGTGGTATTAAGTGCAGAAAGCCTGGAAAAAAACCATGATCAAGACTAAGATAAACAATGACATGCCCTTATTCATACATAACACTGTAATGTAAAGTATTTAACTCTTCTGACCATGTGCTGCCTTTGAGAGCACAAGTGAAAACAGTAAAGTAAGTTCAGAAAACAAAACTATTACAGTGATTATTGCTACTGTCTGGCAGAAATGCATCAACCAAAATTAAAGGTAACTTGATAATCATTTTCCAGCACTAGCTTGAAAAGGCATCAAATTTGTACAGCCAAACAAAGCACACAAAAATAGATCCCCAGAACACTTGGGAAGGGGAAATTTTCTAGTTTATGCAGTTCATTTTAAGAAAATACAGAAACATTTGAAGTAGTAAACAAACCCATTCTGAAAATGGTATAAAAGGAAAGAAATTTAGGAAGGACTATTGAGATTTTATTTCAGTATAAAATGAGCATACAACAGCTACAGAATAATGTTGCAGCCTATGGGTAATGGCAGAGACATTTATGAAGAAAATAAGAGATGACAACAATGTTAGTAACAGTAAAAGACCGCAAGAGACCTTGAAAGCTTGATCGAGTAGTTGTGTTTTCATTCTGCTCAGTATTGAAGATTATTTCTCTTCCATGGTTGATGTGGTATCTTCAATCGTTATGTTTACGTGTCCTTAAATAATCTGTAATTTCATAAAATAGCCTCACCTTCTTTCAAATTACCTCCAAGTGCCATAGTGCATTCACATTATTGGCATGCTGTTTCTCCTGGTCTTAATTCTAGCAAATAAGCTGTATGTTAATATATATTATTATTAACCAAAGTGTTATTGGTTTTGTTTTTCTCTAGCTTTGAAATTGAAATCTACGTACAGCAGTACATGCATTATAAGACATAAACAGAATTAAGAGAAGAAACCAAGAACAAAATTTTGGCAGGGTAGTGGAATACTTCAGCTAAAACTTCTGAAGAAAACAATTTCTTTCACTCTTAAAAAGCCAAAAAAATTTCCTCCCTCTTTCTTAATTACCATGGCATGGTGTTACAAAATAAATATTTGAAAATTCTTATCTAAGGAAGAACCAGCATATCCTGCAGGATGAGAACCAGGAAACGCATGTCATCAAGTCATTACAATGTGACCTGGAATAGTCATTACCATAAAAATAATTCAGACCATTGAAAAATGCATAAAATTTTCTTTCAATCACATTCATGAATCCCCAGTTGACAGGATTGCATAAAAAAGAGACAAAGTTTGTATCAATCTAATTTTAATTATACCTTTCCTGTTAGATTGTGTTACTTGGCTTGAATACCAAAACACAAATATGCCCAACTCACACAATGTGAAATTCACAGCAAACCCATTATAATTTACAGCAAGTTCACATAGCTGAAATTTTTGGTAAAATTCAGGTTCAACCCACATCATGAATTTGTATGTTTAGGAATGTTCTCATTGAAGGTTTGATTTCAGTCTGCTTTCTGACCCAGTGTACTCTCTCAGCTTTCATATTAAGCAAAAAAAAATTGGTTCAATACGTTCCTCTGCTGAAATGTGCAAATTACAGCTGTCCCACTGAACCTGGGTAAGTCAGCAGTGATGCCTCCCAAGCTCTGAACTAGAGCAACAAGATCTGACATGACCAAGAAATAGAGAGGTTGCTGTAGTACTGATAATGGGCTAAACTCTCAAAGTCCGTAATAATTCAAAATACAGTGAACAAAACATGATAAGGCTTTTGGTTCTGCTGATTACTTTTTAAGATAAGAAACGACCAAAGTGATTTAAGGACTCAGTTGTATGCCTATAGGAGGTAGAAGCCTGCATATCAACAAAGACCCTGGCAGATAATGTGCATGCTATTCTATCACTCATTAATTTAGAGATTTTAAGCATTTATTCTATGCTGCTACATACTCAAATGCCATTTACAGCCATCCTAAACACCAAACGTTAAAGAAACCTAACTTCAAAGGAACATGTAAGGTGTAGTGTGGCTCTGGGTCTTCAACTGCCAACAGAGAAATTATTTGGCTGAAAGCTATTTTTAAATTAAATAGTACGCACTGGAATTATTCAAGGGCTACACTGAGTAGGGTAGGAGCATGCAAGGGGATAAACATAGACCTTATTTTGTTGTTAAAAGTGATCAAACACCTTGTATGTACATGACCATACTGATTTTTAAATGAATCTAACACCAACAAATCCTACTGCAGATTGTATTAGTGATCGAAGTTTATAAATACTGGACAACTTTAAAGTACTTTATTTTCGTGGTTTTTTGTTTTTTGTTTTTTTTTGTTTGTTTGGTTTTTTTTTTGGGGGGGGGGTTGGTTTTTGTTTTTGTTTTTGTTTCCCTCCCATACAAATTTAAAGACTGCTCTATCTGGATAGGGCACTTCCAGTCTTGAGTCTGACCACCCTCTATTTTTTGGTTCGTTTGTTGTAAAAGGGTTATTGCTCAGGGAGAAGATCTTCATAAAGTTTAATGCATGAAACTTAGAGAAAAAGTTTACATTTCTTTTCAGTTTGGTCTGGGAAAATCCATCAAACAATAGCATAAAATTGACATCATCTCTGTCTGAAAGCAGAACCACAGTGTCTCCTCACAACACCATCCTGCAACCAGATTTTAGTCCTGGTATGAGAGCTCTGAGGGGGTTTCAGGGGCCTCATGCCAGAGGCTGCCGGTTTAACCCACAATAAAATTGGAAACAACTCTCCAGAAGAGAAGTATTAAATTGCAAGTTGATCTGTTCTGAGGGAGGAACATTAAGACTGTTGACAAAAGCAAACTCTTGGGAATAACTGTTCAGACAATGTATTCTGATGAGAAAGGCATCTGTCCACATATCTGCCCATGTATCTGTTTTGCAGAACCTTCATTTTCAGAGTAAAAGACTTTGTCATTCCATTTTCTTTCCATTTTTACTAAGTGGTCTGTTAGACAAGAGTTGTCAACCCTTCCACTGAAATTAATAGAAGCAAAGAGTCCCTTTGGCTCAAGGAAAGCTCTCATTCAGGTGAAGGCAGTCTGAAGAATTTCAGGATAGCAACTAGCATGAATTGTGAGTCTTCATGCTTATAAGGACTGTCAGCCTATTTGGGCAATATACATAATAATGTATTTCCACACATTATCAAATGGGAACAAAGGACCTGTAAAAACTTTCAAATGAAACTAAAGACAAATTATTTGGTAAGTCTTTGCAATAGAACTAAGGTATTAGAGGTCATGTGAGCATAATTCATGTTACATATTTACCAGGATCCATCAAGATGTCATAACCATTTGTTTAGAATGGAAAAAGATGTAACAGAGCTTGCAATAATAAGTCAATAAAGAATAAATATTTAAAAATAGGCAAACAAATGGCAAAACAATATACAACAAATACTTCCCCACTGCAAAGCTCAGCTAAATTTCTCATGAAAAGCATGTGTATTACACATGGCTACCTTCACTAGACTACAATTCAAAAATGGGAAGGACATAAAACAATATTACTCACAGAACTCCTGCAGTGTTGAACAGTTTCTGGGGAAGTTAAAAGCCTTGAAGGAAAACCAGAATATTCAGATGCAATGAACTAAATAAAACATGGGCCTAACTTAATTTCTCTGTCTCTGGAGTTTGTTTATTTAGAGGGGAGGGAGAGGGTAAAATGAACAATTTGTTGAAACCCTGAAAATGATGAACAACAAAGAATAATCTTGTACAGGAGCAAGTCGGGCACAAATCAAAGATAAGCACTATTTCTAATGCAATTAATATCACTAAAAATGGGATTACTCTAAGATTATTAAAATAAAACCAAAACCCTCTAGATATTACATATAATGTCAACTCTGTAAAATTCAATTTTTATGAAGTTCAACTGAAATGCTTCCAAAACCCAGCAAGCAACTACTTACAAGAATCTCATAAGGAGTAGACTACTACATTAATTAATATTCCTCTGCAGGAGTAGTAAGGAAAATATTGAACTGTATTTCAAAACCAAAGGTTAAATAAGTATAAACTTAATTTTAAACAAGATGAAGTTGACTATTTTAAGTTAAGCTAAGACCATAGAAAAACAACAAAACTCTAAATGAGTTTTGATATGATAGCTGAATATAATCACGTATTTCTTCAGTTTCATTATTTTAAGAAATCTCAAGTGGCAACGCAGGTACATGTTTAACACCTCTACTTTTGCAACAAAAGCCACTTGACCTTTAATGTCCAATAAAAGTCAGAAATGTGGTTTTAGGCTCCTTACTGAAATGTGGTAAGTCTGGCATCAGGTTGAATCTTTGAGTGATATCTATGCGTAAAGATTGAAACTATTGAAATATCTCTCCCTCATTTTCCTCTTCTGGAAGATTAGTATACCAGTTTGCCTCCCTGTCGTGTGTTGCAACACACAATTTTAGAGAGAACTGCAGCATAAAAAGAAACTGTTAATAGCAACTTTAAATATGTTCATGACCTCCAGTTGGTGGAGCACATACTTTCCTAGATGTCAGACTTGGTTAACAGGATCATTTTGGTCTGATTATGTTTTTATTTCTTACAGATTTCTCAGATATAATTTTTATTGTAATTTCTCTGATTACATGGCATGGAATCAAGATGCTCTAGAATATCTGCATTAGCATTGATGATTTACTGTGTGCCAACTTTTGTGTTGCCTAGTTATATTAGTATATTCTTTTCAAAAAGCCAGTGGGCACCAGAGCTATCAATATCAAAGTTGGAGCATAGAGATGAGAATTTTGGGTGAGAATAGAATGAGAGGCTATTTGGCATAACCAAAATGTTTGCAGATCTCAGCAGTGGGGAATAGAATAGTCGTGTTCAGATGCAAACATTATTGGAGAAATATTTTTGATTTCATGTATGACAACCTGTGTGTTTCAAAAGAGAAAGAAAATCATCCCTTATTTGCAACCATTTACTTCTTTGAAGCTGCCTGTGAGATCATATTCAACTGTATAATACATACGCACATTGAAAGTCCTTAATTAGTAGGTACAAAGGGAAAGCATAAAATGAAGCATGGCAGGCTTGGCAGAAGCTCAGTGGGTGGATGCAAAGGAAAATATGAAGTCAAACCCACAAGAACTTTAGGAGACCCACCCAATGGTGCTGCCACTTCTAACTAAATAAGATTCATTTCTTCATTTGACAGAATCACACATTTCAGATAACTTCTCATAAAACAGGATATATATGTCATACTGCATTGTGCAGTTTATATCAAACACCAAATATTAAAAAGAAACTGTGCATTTCCCTTGTTTTTTAGGAATCTAATTCTGTTCCCTTCAATGGTTGATGGAGTCGTAAAAGTTTTGCTAAATACAAGGAAGGACCTATATACACTTGTGTCAACCCAAATTAGAGTTGATTTTAAATCAAATTAAAAGACCACTGAGTTTAAGATGAGGATTGAATAATAGCAAATTAAATGAGTTTTGATGTGCTTCATGTACTTGACATCCTGTAACAGCAACACTTGCAGCTTCTGTTTTAGACCTGAAAAGGACCTTTAAGGCTCAAAAACTTTCCTGTCTTTTCCAACCAGACCAACTTATTTATAAAAAAATAGAATAGTCTCAACAAAATGTTCTCAATTTACATGTTTTATGCTGTTTCGAGTGACATGGTATTTAAATTCTCCTTTTCAATATCTTTCTCAATTTTAGGAGAATTACTCTGAATGGTGGATATGAGTATTTTAAGAGCTCTACAAAATGACAACCTACATCAATGGAGTCATGACAACTTGGACCAAATGCAAGTGAAGTTTTTTGTTGGGACATCTGTAGACATCTGCATGTATTTTTGGTGTCTGGAGAATCATTTCTACCACCAGGCTTGCCAGTAACACCATAAACCACAAAAGAGGCATATTTCATTTTCAGAACAATTTAGGAGAGGGAAAAGAACTTGTTATAAACATCAATCTGGTTTTGGAAACTTACTGTATTTTTAATTTCATATTACATTTTAGCTTTTTCTTTATTAAGATACTGAGGTTTTCTGAAGTAGAAGCCTGTCTATACTACATCTTAGGCAGAAAAGAAGAAAAATCCTCTGTAGTGTGTACACCATTAATTAGTACCATTTTGGGGCTATTTTTTCTTTTAATATTTCATGCTATACACTGCAGGAGTGCAGGGGCCAATTCATGAGAAACTGATTTTTTTATTATTATTTTTTTTTTTATTTTCTCCCAGCAGGAACACCAGCCCTGAATAGGGTATGCTGAGGTAGAGAGCTCAGAGAAGAAACCATGAGATAAACTTGCTGGTAAGCTATTTCTTTTTGCCAGGCAGCAATCTAAATTAACTAATTTTAAAATTCACTACCTGTTTATATTCAAGATGAACAGCTTTACTGCTTCCAACACTTAGATCTTTTGGAGGCTGAACATTAGGAAGTAAAAAATTAGTAAAATTTATCTGTAAAAAAATGAAATTTGATTACTGCTGTGTTGAAACTTTATTGGAGTTCATCTCTCAGAATGAACACAGGAGCCTGTTGTGCACCAATGTCCAGATTTGAAAAAGTAGTTCGGCATGTTATACCTCAGCAATGACCACAATAAATTTGAAGCACTCACCTACTGAAGAAGCATTTTATCCCTCCCTGAAGGAATCCTGTAACTGCTACATTACAGACTGCATCCATGTGTATTAACTGTATTTTAAATATACACAAAAAATTGAGCCTTCAGAAGTTCAACTAATCTCACAACCGAGGACTTCTAGGGACATGACAAGCTCCAGAAGTCCCGCAGAGTTAAAATGGGAGTCCTGTGCCCACAAATCAGCAGAAGTTTAGAGAATACTTGTGTAATTTGCATGCTCCTAAACACATACCCTGACAAAAGTTAATGAATTTGCTTTGCAATTAAGGACATTGTGCTTCTTGTGTCACACAAATAGTGCATTTCAGTAATGCAAGGTAAAGATTAGTGAATGTAGAAAGAGAGCAAGTATTGCCAGCAACATTGATATATTCCATTTTTTATCTATAGAGGTTTTGAAATAACAAAGCAGAAAAGGAGGAGATAGCAATGGGGCCTGAAAAATCACACTGGCGAATTTCTCTCCTGAACTTTCACTTTTGCTTTTCAAATTTTATCATACTGTTTTTTACAGAACTCTCAGCAAAACTCATTATTTTAGACTTTCCTCAGCTATTAAAGGCTTTTTACTGCTTTTAAGAAGTCTTTTGACAGCATTTCATTTTGAATGGAAAAAAGTCTATCTTGAAGGATTGAATGGTAAATTTAAATTTTTTTTCATTAAATCTTTGCAGACTGTAGAAAAAAGAAAAAATTATTCTGAATGCCATATCCCTCCCTTTTTAAAAGCAGTTTTGCCAGACCCATGCAGTAAGCGTACTTGCCTTGTGAATCAGTGTTAACACAGTCTAGAAGGCTGAGCAGGTTTAACTAAAGCTATAATTTGCATTTTTAATAAAACATTTTGAACAGAGGCATTCATCAAAATAACTTATTAAAACAGCAAATTAGAACTCTATTTAAGTTAGTTTTATCAAAATCCTACTACTTACTAAAAATGGGATAAAGCAAAGCAAATAACTCAGAATTTAAATCCATTTTTATGAACAATAATGACAAACAGCATGCACATCACATTTTTATGAACAAAATTATGCAACACATCAGTAGTATTCACTTTCAATAGTCTAAGAATAAAACATTTAGATTCCATAAGCAGGAATATAAATATTAACTTGAACATTCTTAATATATAATACTAAGTTTACTTAAGTTCACATGGGTTTAAGCTGTAGCAATTAGCAGTTGTTTGCAAAAAGAGAAATCCTGCCTCTATGGAAATATTGATAAATTAATCAAAATGGAAAAGTAGTAGGTGTCATTGTTACAAAGAAAATATATGAACCGCTGATCAAATTTTTAGGATATCAAATTGCATCTATAGCAAGACCTTTTGAAAACTGTTAAAAGGAAAGTTTAATTTCCATCCTTAGTATATTCATTCTGTAGAGAAAAGTAAAGAATGAAGTATCTTCCCTTTGTTTTTATCAAAATTATTTTGTCTGCCAAGACTGAAACCATTGGCTGTTTCCAGTGCCACTGGATATTCATGTTGATTTTATGCGAGTTATACAGTAAGTATATAGAATTACAGAATCAACCAGGTTGGAAATGACCTTTGAGATCATCAGGTCCAATCTGTGACCTAACATTACCTTATCACCTTATATGTACTGATATATATGCTGTTTAACTGTTCCATTCCTGTACTGGGCTATACAAAGAGTAACAAGGATGACTTCTATACTTTCACAGGTGACAAAAGGAAGACCAGGGAAAACGTGGGTCCCCTGCTGAATGAAGTGGGAGTCCTAGTTACACAGGACATGGAAAAGGCAGTGCTTCTGAATGCCTTCTTCACTTCAGCCATTGCTAGCACCACCAGCCTTCTGTTATCCCATGTACCAGAGACCAGCGGAAAACTCACTGTGAAGGCAGAGAAATAAACTCCATTCGAATATTTCTTTCACAATTCTTTTAATGCAGGCCAAGCACAAGAAATTCTAAGATAAATCTATGATTTTCTTCACTTAATAGCTTACAGACAACTTTGAAAAGTTGCATTTAAATAAAAATGCATTCACATTCTACTAATATATCAACCATCGCAGGGAAAAATTCATGTATGCTGAAAGGAAATGCTGCTTTTATCAACAAAAATATAGCTGATAACAAACTCAGCTTGACACTAGGCCCTTGTGAGGTGACCCTTTTTTCTGGTCATAAATTAATGAGATATTAATTATTATTACTGAATATCTGCTTTCATGCTTCTAAGTTCCTAATGTGACAACAGAGTTCCTATCCTCTGATTGCACTGGTATCCCTCTTCAGTTACTTTAGGTATGACAGTACTTCTGCTCTGGCAATTTTATCACAAAGGAGGTTAAAATTTGTAGTTGTAAAACCACAGAGCAACTGCAGAAGGTTAAGTATGTGGATGCATTTTTTTCTTAGGGTGTGTATATATATTTACTAAAGTGAATACTCAAAATATGTAACTTGTTATTTCAGTACAGTTCAAAAAAAAACACCACCTAAATGTACATTTGAATGAAGGAGGATGGAAGGAAGTTGGGCTAAAGTATTATCAGGGTCAGTGAAAGTTAGTATTGCACTATGTATAGAATACCAATCCTATGTATCAACTAAAAGCCCCTAAAATCTTGCATGAGGTAAATTTTGGACTTTTTATATATGACAAAATGATAAAAACAATAACTTCATTTCTTATATCAAGACTAAAAGAAGTAAGTGGTAACAAGTATCTCTGGTTTAGATGGCTTGAAGGAATAAAAATGCTTTAGAAATTTCATTAATACTACAGAAATATTTCTGGAATTCAAACAAATATCCCTGTTTATTCCTCTTGGCATAGGCACTCCTTATAGAAGACATTTGAAAAAACTCAACCCATAGTATTCTAATAACCCATCTGACCTAGAAGAAAAGTTTTAAATCTCTATATTTCAAACTGAAAATGTTATTAAAACAAGAAATGTGAAGTTCTCCAACTAGTATTATCATTCTCACCTGAAACACAATCCTTAATGTCCACTATTATTGTGAAAATAGCCACTCAAACATATAAATATCCCTAGGTTTTGAATTAATAAGACCGAATGTGAGAGTTCCCCACTGCCAGTTCTGCAATCTTCAAATAGCTAAAAAAGGATTACTCTTTGCTACATTGTAAGTCTAGCCCTCTGCAGGCAGATCTCAAAGCTTCTTCCTTTAAATCCAGGGATTCACCTGGACATTTTCTTCTTTGCATATTCATTTTTGGACCACGGTACATGCTGAATGATGAAGAATTAAGAACACCCTTTATGCCTAACTACAGTACTGCTCCCAGAACTAAGATGGAATCTAAAGGGGAACAGAGGAGGACCATATTAATTAAAAATTAGTTCACCTGACATTCTCAGGCTTGCTACATGTTGGGAGCAGTAAGGGGGATCACACTGGCCATGAATGATATTTGCACTATTGCTGCTGTAAAAAGCTGGAGTGAGATTTTTTTTTTTGTTGTTAAATGTATCTTAATGCATTTTAATGAAGAACTACTACTTGGTGAAAAGAAATTTCTGTTTTGAGCTTAGAGTCATGAAACTATGAGCACTGTAAAATTACCGGACAATTAATTCCTATTCTCAAGGTAAAATATCACCATACTGGGTCACTGAAGCCATTAAGATACCTTCTTTGAGGGCAGGTCTGCTGCAGAGAATGTATTTCTGTCATAACAAAGGGAGAATGAATAGCCAGAGACAGCTAAGATCTCACAATTGCCACTAAGTTGACCAAAAGATCTGTGCTATCCATGTTATATTTTGTCTTCAGAGAAAACATTAGAAATAACTGAGTCAGGGTTTACAAAGACAGTTTTGAAACAGAAGCGCACATATTAACTCCGAATTCAATCCCTGAAATCTCATCACACTAAAATTAATTCAAATTTTGGATGAAGCTTCCATCTTAAATTGTCCGTAAAGGCAGGAACTGCCTTTTGCCCTGTAGTTGTGGGTTAGTGTGGCTTATCCCATTAAAAGAAAGTCCTGCTTCCATAACAACAAATAACCACATTCAGCAAAATAATCATTCATTGTCTTCATGTACAGCAACCATTCCCCACAATATAAAAGTCAGATGTGATACTGGAGTGTGGTAAAATAAACCTACAATTTGGCAACATCTACTTGCTTATAATAATACACAAAATGTTTGTCTTTCAGAAATCTATCCATGCATCTTTAGCAATTTCTTGACCATTTGTCTTTTTTGTCTTATTGGTGGGTGCCTATTTATAGAAATATATGAATTCCATGAGCTTTTGAAAAATTATAGTGATTCCAAATTCCTTACTATTAGATGTGTATTTGCACTACATGATTACACATTTTTTTTTCCATCCTCAACAGTGATAATGGAAAGCAAATTAATTTAGAAGCTTAATTCCTGATCCTGCAAACAAACAGGCACAGATATTTTTCCCCCAAGTCCCAATTCATGACAATTGAAGAGACAGCCAACAGATGTACATAATAACCATATAGATAAACAGAGAGACACAAAGCCTTTCTTGTTCTTGAGAATAAATAAGTGAAACCACCCCTTCCCCCCAAATAGGACATCTTCATTATTCAAAATGCAAATTATTTTTCCTTTATACAACATGCAACACATATGACATAACCTAAATATGTTGTCTTCAGAGAACTGCTCCCATTAATTTATTGTCAGCTTTATTTATTCCACCTACAGTCTCCACAGTTAATAAAAAGAGATAAGGAAAACATTATTGTTATGATGACTAACATGTCTATTGTATTAAAACTGAGAGTAATCATAATTAAAAATAAGCTAATCTGTGTTCTCCTGAATATCAAGTATTGACTTTTATTTCCGTGATTCAAAAAAACTCTCATTTTAATCAAAAGTGATGACATTCTTGCACCAGAAATATTTAAGGCAAAATTGATTGCTCACAGAGCTAAGAATGCCCTAATGTCTCTCTGGCTCATCATACCACCAAGTTTTTCTGGTGAAAATTCAATGGTCTTGGGAGCTATTTGAGTGAACTTCTCTTACCAAAAAAACAAAACTAAACAAAAAACCCCAATAATGTAATATAAAGTATTTGAGTGAAATTCCATTTCATATTGGCACAACTCCCACTGTGAAAAACAACTTCTCTGAATTCCTTTTAAACCAAAATTTGTAACCAGCTGAACTATATAATTAAGGTGCAACAAATGATCAAAAGACAATTTTTGAACCAATAACCTCTCTAGCTCTAAATCTGCTTATGTCAGGACATAGAATTAAAAGCAGTTTTGCCCTTTGTAAATCTGTTGAAATAAGTGACTATCACTAGAAAAATAGCATAATTCTTCCTGAAAGCCAAGTACACTATGTTTATTTGATGGCTTTAAACTGCTTGTTTTCCTGAACATCAAAAGGGGACAATAAATTAGGGACATTCCTTGTCATTCAACCTTACTACAATATTAAATGTGCTGTATCAGAGCCACGAGCTCTTTTACCAGGCTTTAGTTAATTAAATAAACCTGCTGAAAGTCAAAAGGATATCTTTCTGGAACTCTTTTTCTTCTAGTATTCCCCAATGCAAAGTTGTTTTAACAGTTCTGATACAAAGCGACGACATTCTTCTGTTCCCAACCACTGGTCATTATTCAAACCGATGTCACTCTCTCCCTGTTCACTTAAAGATTAAAGGAAATTTCTGAAATATTTGTAATTATTTCGCCCCAGAATTATTGCTGGATGTAAATGGCATAAATAAAGAGTGTTGATCGAAGTGGGGAGGTATTGCAGAAGAAAAGATTCATAATAAAATATTCAATAATTTTAACAACTTTCCCAGCCCACTCTGACTTCTTTTCTCTCTTTTACTGAGCAAATAGAGACAGCTTTGTATGAATTATACTTGCATGGAGCTTACTCTCAGAATTTACAATAAATATCAAACATACCATATGTTTGCCCATGCTTGTACAGCATTTTAAGTACCTAGCATAGTCTAGAGTTTCAGCAAGCTTCCCAAACAAATTAGCTAGCAATAAAAAGAAATAATTTCAAGAATTGGGTTGAATAGTTATGCTGACTAAAAATGAAGAGTCAAGACTTCCAAGATTTTATATTGGTTTCTGCATCTAATTCACTGTCTTACTTTCACAAACCATTTCAACTGCTCCTCAGTGTTAGAAAAACAAGATTTTGTTCTTACAGATGGCCTTTGAACATGAAATTTCTAAGTGATCAAGGAAGATAAGCCATTCTTAATTTATTTCACAGTTGAAGAAAGTGACTCAGAGAAATGAGCTCACTTGTGTAAGTTCACAAACTTAGTAAATAATAAGGACTGAAATAAAAACCAGATGCCCTGCATCTCAGTCTAGGATCTTATTCAATGCAACGTGTTGCCTCTATAATGCAGTGGAAAGCTGAGTTGTTTTATGTATGACAAACAACAAGAATAAGCCAGCTAACAGCCTCCGTTAGACAATGCACTTTATCACAAGCATTCAGTGAAAAATCAGAAACATACAAAGGCAAATGTTAACAGCAGCTAGTACATTATTCTTACAAAGAAGTTTCATTTCTTTTGGAATAATAAGAGTGGCACAAGTAGTCCATGCACACAACTGCTAACAACTGTCTGAAGCTTCTCTGCTTAAGTAATAAAAAAGTGACCATTACAAAACCAAAGAATAGATGATTGCATGAGGAATAAGATATAAAAAGAAGTAAATATGAAAAGGGAAAGTTAAAGCTTTCACTCCTTTCAAAATTTACAGCAGCTGCTGTTTATGACATAGAAAGCACTGCCTGTGCCACTTGGGGAAGGTATGCCTGTTTGCTTATCTATACTTATGTTTTAATTATTGTTCTGAACGGCTTCCAAAACATTTCTTCCTGTCTCTTCATCCACTAATAGAATCTTTAATGACTGGATAAAGACTGTACATAAAACAATGATTATACAAAGTTGCTTTACATATTGTCATTCTGTAGTAAGCAACTACATCTATTGCTAAAAAATACATTCTGATTTCTTGATAATCTGTGAAATCGGCAACTTTTTCCTGAAATTAAGATTTTTTTTTCTAAGTATTTACATTGCTGTCTAAAATTTAGGATTTTGTAATATTATTTATAAGAAAATTAAAAATTTTCCAAGGTTCTTATCTGGTGCATCACAGTATGACTGTAGCACCTCATTGCTACTGCATTTCTCACTGTACTTTTTTCCCTCTTAGCAATTCTGAAGTAGCCCCTCATTAGCAAAGACCCTTAAAAAATTATTTGACACAAAACAGCTTTTGACTACTGCTTTTTCAAGTACCTGAAAAATACCAATGATTTGACCCTGAGATTAAGGATTTAGGAAGATGAAGGCTGTTTTTATATTATTGGCAGCTATCCAAGACTACACTATAGTGCAAGCACTATTATTGAAATATTAACATTAGTAACTTTAAGAGTAGGCAAAAAACCCCATCAAAAATCAAAAAACCAAAACCCTCAAAAAACCATAAAAAATAACAACAACAATAACATAAACCAGAGGGGGAAACAAGTGTGGTTCAAGTCAAGCAAGTTAGACTAGAAAAAGATGAATTTCCATTAGCATGCAAAAATAGCACCTGACCAGTCAGATAAAATGTTCATATTTTTAGCAGAATATGTTTAATATTAGATCAACTCACGACTCCTTTTTATCTGAAAATTATGCCTGTAACAACTACTCTCTTCTTAATTTTTTTTTTGATGACAGTAAATAGAAGTTTTACTAAACCTCAGGCTGATAATAGGTCCTTATAATGTGAGAAGTCATACAACACATTCTCTTATTTCTCAAATACTTTGTGGTTGCCTTGCCAGTAAACACTGCACAGACATAAAATAGGTCATGGTGAAATGGACCATAATAAACATAATTGTTTCACTAATTATGTGCAGTTATGGTAAATAGATTTTTAGTATTATTTTTACTATATAAATAAACTATCAATTTCAAAAAAAATATAACACTCTTGTGACTATACCTAGAAAAAATGAAGTTTAATAATTTGTGCCTTCTTCTCAGAGGTTTTAAGGGTGATCTTTCCTCTGCTTAGCATCCCTCTTTACACTTTCTTTCCTAAAGTCCACATATTACAAAAAAGCAGATTCCAGGAAATGAAGTTACTTGTTTGGATACAACTGCCAAAGCCACTTCCTGTACGCACTTGGCAGAAATGTTTGGGGAAAAAAAAGTCTTATGACATTTTTCAATCCAACCAAGCTGGGCATTCCATTCAGCCACACAAAACCTCAATTTAGCCCCAGAAATGTATGCCAGTAATATATATTTGACCACTCAAAGCATTACAGTCCAGTAACAATAAAGCGATTTTTACATTTCTCAGGAAAAATAGTATCAAACAGGTTCCAAACAAAAACACACTGACTCCTTCATCCATGCATGACCTGATACTATTCCATTTTTTCCATTTTGCTATTTTTCCTCTCTTCCCTCTGTACAGCCTCACATGTGAATGCACTGTAAAGAGTAACTTATGAAAAGCTTGCAGAGACCATTCATTGGAACATGACATAACATAGTCATTCTTGGCATTGACACTATTTATGCCTCATTCAGAGGCAGATAAAAAAAGAAATTTTAATGAGAAAGCCTCTATAACAAACACTTAGGCTGCTGCAACAGAAAATCATGAAATATATGATGCTCATCAGATGAACTGAACAGGCTGTCAATGACTGAATCATCTTTTTTTGGACTTTGTTAATAGGTGTTTTACCAGACCTTGCCCTGAACATCGTCTGACAAAATTAGGTCTTTGACTGTAACAACAAAGTTTTTCCAAACCAAGTGTTTAAAAGTATCAGTAAAGAAAAAAAAAAATCTGGCTGCTTTGACTCCAGACCAATCTCTTCATCTCAAAGACTAACAAATTTACCAAAGGGATCACAATTATATCTGCATCAGTTTTAAACCATACCTCTTCTTCCTACAGCACTCCTAATTTAAGGAAGCTCTGTTAAATGTAAATGTGACTCCTCTGAGGCCCCTGTCTTTGAACCTTCAGTTCTTTTTGAGTGCTACAGGCAAATTAAGGATGACAAGCAGCCATTTCCCAATTATTGTTTCCATTTCATTTCATGTGTAATTTCAAAGAACCTATTACTACCTTGTCTCTCTAGCCATTTTCCATTCAATAACTCTCTTGGGATCACTTTTCATTTCCTAGTAACTCAGCTCTTCCTTCCCTTGAATCTACAGTCTCTCTCATTTTTGATCTCATTCACAGCTTCATTAGGAACACATCCTAAGCCACAAATATTTTTGCTCTTTTCTACCCTGTTTATAAAAGTGAACTCCAATACATACCCGCCCTTTCCTTTTTACCCCTTTCAAATCAATTTTCTCCTCCCAGAGTTTAGACAGTCAAGTGTGAGGTACAATAACTCTGTAGGTATCAATTGCTTCCACTGACTACTCCTACTACAGCTTCCTGGCAGCCACAGTATTTTCACAAGACAAAAGTAGAATTCAGAAACACATTTTCTATTTGTAATCAGCATACAGTCTCCTAATTTATTCCATTAAACAGATGGTCAAGATTCCTGACATTCAAATTAAAAAAGCCCAGAAACAAAGTGTAAGAGAGAATAAAAGACCAATTGTCTTTTCAATTTTTTCTTTGAGTCCCCCTCCACTGTTTTAGACACTACCACAGAAATTTTCAATCCAGCATTAAAGTTATTTTACTCAAAAGGTTCAAGATGTGACTCAATTTACCCAAGTTTTCTTTCCCTAAATATAAATTCAATGATTTAATATTAAGAGCTACAGTTAGCAAGTTCAGTCATAGGAATATAAAAATGTACATCTCCTCTCATGGCTGGCACATTTCAATGTATTTCTTCTTTTTAAAAATCTGGAGAAAATCACACTTTTAACTATGGAAAACAAGAAAACTCTGGGACACCTCATGAGGATGCCAGTAGTGAAGACACTTCTGAAACAGTGGCCTGACCACAGGTCTCCCCTTTTGTAATAGATGCAACTTCTAGCAGAGTCTCTTAACGAGGCAGGTGCCAAATGAGGACACTTCTAGGTCAAAGGCTTAATTTGAGAAATATTATATAACTGTGACATTACATATATGCAGAGATAATTTCTATTAAACAGACAAGCAGATACTTTTTTATACCACATTTGTTTTCAAACCAGTTTAAATTTGTAGTTCTACACTGCAGGAATCAAACCTAGGGCAACAAGTGCACGGAAGTGTGTAGTAAAATTATTTATTTGGAAAAAGTTTTATTCATTCAGTTTGTAAGTCACAGATTAAAACATGCCTATTCATGGCAGTTAAAATACCACAAAGTTGTATACAACTACAGGTAAACTTTCTCTTCAAGAATGGTAATATACATTCTGAGTAGTTCTTCCCATTGTCCCATAATAATGCATAATAAGTCAATGAATTGAAGTGCATATATTAATCCTCATTAATATCCCAATCTCAAAGAAGCATTTGTCAAAATTTTTAATTAAAATCAAACAAGTCACATTCCAAAATATAACAAAATATAACTAAAATCCACTCCAGGTAATCCTAAAGTTCTGAAATCCTTATCAGGGCTTTTTATTTTTTTTACTTTGAAAAATATCTTAAATTTGTATCCAGTTTTATTTACCATTAAATCACTCAAAGTCACATCTAAGAGCAACATATGATAGCAACCTGCAACGATGTACAAGGGAAGTTATACATGGGAAAGAAATTCTCTGGACTGAGCCTTGCCTCTTCAAACAATAAGCATAAATAGATTAAAGTTCTAATTCACAGAGTATCAAAAAATTACATGAGTTTTTGATGTACTAGAAGGTCCAACTGACATCATAGGGAACTAACTACATGCCTACCTGTACTTCTTCTGAGATCAAAACACTATCAGCTGTTTACAGAAGCCCTGACATAAATCCTGCTTGGTCATGCAATGATACAATGAACCTCATGACTTCCCTGAACCTGTTTTTCTAAGCACTTATCCTTTTTCTAATTAACTTAGCTTTACAGGCTATGTCCCCAAACTCAGGATTCCTCACAAGAGTGAGAGATTATTTACCTAAGTTATCCCCTTTCAGCCTGTGGGTGTTTTGATCATCAGGCCTTGATGTGGGGCGGAAGTTGTGCCCAGAAAAGAAACATGTAAAAGATTGAGCTATAGATGTCTAAATACTTATAATTTTAAATATGCATATGACACATCAGAAACCAGAAGGGAATTGGCCATACACATATACAGAATTATGATGGCAAATAAAACCAGGAAGAAATATCAAATCTTGTACTTCATCTAAACACTAAGTAATTGACATCAAGAAAAAAACCAAACTGAACCAAAAGTCATCAATTAGCAGTTTATGCTGGGTTTTTACCCTTCCTGCAAATGATCTGGCTTTGGAACAGATGCAGGTATTTCCAGCACTTTTCTGCCCAGCACCAGGGTGGTGCTGCTTTCTGTTTTGGCAGTTGTTGTATCCCCCTAGTGTTTGGTCTCCCCCTTGAAACCCCCTTGGTTTCTAATCGAGAACATCTGTTTTTTGTGATGCATGTAAGGTCACACACCGATCTGCCAGGTGAAATTGCAGAGGGGAATCGTCGAGCAGACTCCCTTGCTGCACCAGTAGAAAAAGCACGTATCCCTGACATTTT
>VWYO01012256.1:562059-575168 GCA_013400275.1 Rhadina sibilatrix | reverse complement strand
GATAAAAAGCCTCATCCCTCCATGTGCTTCCTCTTTGACCTCTGGGATCCCTTCTTGGAATAAACCTTGGAATAAGCTCGAGGTAAGGAGCCTCTTTTGGATTTCTTCCCCCTATCTGGAAGATCCCCTCGCCCAAACCTCCCCAAATCCTGAGCTAGTAACTGACCAGGGGGCAGAGGGAAGGGGAACTCTTCAGGCAGTGACACAGGAACATGTCCTCTTTGCATTCTCTATATTATTGAGACATATATATGGAGAAACTGGTTTGACTTCTGTTAAAGAAT
This sequence comes from Rhadina sibilatrix, assembly GCA_013400275.1. Lineage (NCBI taxonomy): Eukaryota > Metazoa > Chordata > Aves > Passeriformes > Phylloscopidae > Rhadina > Rhadina sibilatrix. The sequence goes on along the minus strand of VWYO01012256.1, from coordinate 574,884 downwards.
AAGGAAAAAAACCACCAGTGTCTTTCTAAAATAGAGTGTAAAGCATACATACATAGAATTGTTAAGGTTGGAAAAGATCTCTAAGGTCATCTAAGTCCAAGATCAAGATCTCAAAGTCCAACAGTCACTCCAGCACCACCACCATGTTCACCACAAAACCATATCCAGCTGCCAGATCAACACATGTTTTGAACACTTCCAAGGATGATGACTCCCCCACTCCCCTGGCAGCTTGTTCCTATACTCTACAACCCTTTACGAGTAATCCTCTAATCCTCTGCTGGCACAAATTGAGGCCATTTCACCTTGTCCTGTCACTTTTTACCTAGGAGAAGAGGTCAACTCCACGTCATTACAACCTCTATTCAAGCAGTTGTAGAGAGCAATAAGGTCCACCCTGAACCTCCTTTTCTCCAGGCTAAACAACCTCAGATCCTTCAGCCTCTCCTCATAAGACTTGTGCTTCAAATACGTAACGTAATATTAAAGAAGTTAATCTCTCTGTTTAGATTTTTGGGAAAGTTTATTGTGACTTCCAGCATAATAAACTGATATTCTCAAAGGCTTTTATATCTAGGTAGTAGAAAGCCTAAAATGGCAGCAGAAAGCAATAGTGACATTATAATATGTATAATAAAATAAATTGCAGAAGCCTTCAAACACAGCATCCGACATTAACAGCTTGAGATTTTCAGAATACATGTCTATATTAGTTTTGCCTAGAGCTGAACTTCAGAATGTTGTTTCTGAGATGATCTTTATTTTAAGGAATTACAGGGCGTCCTGGGGTGACGTTACGATGTATCTCCAATCGTCTCTTGCGTTTATGTTGGATATTATACTCTGTACCTTTAATTTGGATCTGAGAGTAAAACAGGGAGAAAAGTACACAGTTTGTTTTCAGAAACCTCTCAGACTGGCCTTGAAGAGTGGGAGTCATCAGCACCTAGACGGCAAGCCCTTTTTTCTCTTTTTTTCGGCACTCACTTTCGCTTTGCTTTTGCTTTGCAGCTAGTTAGTGTAGTTTAGTTAAGCCTGAGAAGCTTTGCATTTCTTTTTTCTTTTTTCCTTTTTTTTTTTTTCTTTTCTCCCTTTTTCCTGCCTGCTTTTTGGAACTGTTCAAACCTCCCCCAGACTGAGGACCCGGGGGGCGCTGGGGGAGTTTGCACCTGAACCCACCGGGATCTACCCTGAGCAGCAACTTCCACCAGTGCTGGAAAGAACTGAGAACAGAGACCATCTACAGGAGGGACTTTGTTTTCCTTAATTCATCATCTGGTATTGTTCAATTTATTGTGCTGGGGGAGTGCTTTGATGGTTTAATAAACAGGTTTCTTTCCACTTTCTCTCTGAGGAGTTTTCTCCCAAACCGGTTGGGGGAGGGGAGGGAGGGTTTCCCTAGGAGTTCTCCTCCCAAAGTGGCCTTAAACCATCACACCGGGTTACAATAAATATCACAATAGCTAAGATATTAACCGTAAGCAAGTTAAGTAACATGAACATGCAGCAACAGTTCAAGGGCCATGAGGTGACCAAAATAAAAAGGCTTGAGATAATTACACTCAAGACACAATAAAATAAAAGATTGAGAATCCTGGTTATAGAAATTCTTGGACACTAATTTGATGATTAGGAAACAGTAGAAAATGAAATTTAATTTTATTTGAATTTGAATGAGGGTTTAGTAAAAGTATGCTGAAAATCAGGTAGGGGCTCACAGTATGACAGGGTTATTTGTGTGAGTATTGAGCAGAGTATCATTAACAACAGCAACAACAAAATCTTTCAGCAAATGCTTTGCTTAATCATCACCAAATGACTCACCTCTAGGAAGAATATTACCAGGAAAAATGGAAAACAGAGAAACTATTAAGGGAGAGGAGATTAAACATGAGTGCACTGTAACAGAACACAAAAATAGACAGAACTTTGTCATGCTCAACTCTACCATTCACTGCATTCAAGTCAGATACAGGTGATTTGAAGAAGAGCTGGAATTACTGCTAAATGTTTACAAATGCTAAATAATTTATTCAGTCACATAACTTCTGCTACAGGAAAATTCCCTACATGTGAAGGATCTTTGATATGCACAGGTTTACAAAGAACAACTTAAGCTTTTTGTATAACTCTGTGTAGTCATTTCAGATGCCAAAATTGCCTTAACTTAAGGAAGTCTTAGACCAGCTGCTACTTGACTCTATGAACAAAAAGATCAAAGACTGTTTTCAGTGTAGCTTGTAGATGGTTACAGCACAGCATCTCAGACAGAAATTTGCAAGACCAGCCCTGCAATGAAAATCAGTAAGAGCTTTTACCAGATCTAGAAGTAAAATCTACCAAACTTGCTGTGTAAATGTGGAAAACCAAGTATCATCCCATCTCTAGTTGTTAGCTCATTTCCATTTATGTGGTTACTCTTTTCTTTCACACAGATGTCAATAATGGTCTAATTTTTCTCAAATTAACCTAAATACAATATAACCTGTGAACATAATGTTATTCTTTTGAAAGTATCTTTCTGAACTTATAGCAGGGTTGAAAGTTAATGAATCAAAGGCACAGTTACTAAATAGATATTTCAGAGTTAAAAGTGTAAGAGACAAAAAGATAATGCATCAGAGGTAAGTGAACTGTGCAATGATTTTTTCAACAAAAGCATCCAAAACTTAAGAGCCAATTTTCACTGAGGCAAACCAGCATACAAATCTTCAATGGAAAAATCGTACAGGAACAGAAGCATGAAATTGGCCTGAAACATTTGTATGAAACTTAACCTGCTTAAATGTACTGCAAATATCAGGAAAAAAGAGTAGGGATTTGTGGGATATTTTCAATAATTCCTATTCTGGTTTTATATTCAAATATGCTAAGACTAGAGTCTCAAGAAAATATCTGTTTCTGCTAGGAACTGAATGAAAAAAATGCATTTTTTTGGTTAAATAAACAAAAGAGAGACAGAACTCTAGACTACTGTATTATTTAGCAGAATTAATAATAGCTGTACAGAAATATCTACAGTGTAAGCTAATAGAAGAACTTCTAGTATTTTGATTACCCATATGCTTACATAATGTGCATGTAGTGGCTCTATTAAAAGGCACTGTAGTCTATAGGGACTGGTGTTCATAACAACAACAATATGGAAGAAGTTTTACAGAGGTATTTGCCAAACCTGACAGTCAATATATAAAGGAATTTGATCACCCTTCAAGCATGCAGAAACTTTCAGAAACATATTTTACCTCTAAAATATCAAGAGTTGAAGAGATTCAGCCACCAAAAAACAAAACAAAAACAAACAAACAAACAAACAAAACCCCAAAAAACCCACAAAAAACAACCAAAAAACAAAACAAAAAACCAACCAACCAAACAAACAAAAACACACACAAACAAAAAAAACCCCAAAAAACAAACCAAAAAAAAACAAAAAACCACAAAAAACCACACCAACCCAAAACAACTTTAAGGCATTAGTTTGAAGGATCCAATAGTATTTTTAGACAGCCAAAATACGGCTAATGAAACAGGAAGCCAAAAAGATTTGAAATAGCAAAGAACTTCCAAGGAACACTAGGTTACATTTAGCAGACTAATCTGGATAAGAGAACAGTAAACTGGCATAAAAATACTGGAAAGTTTCCCCATCTAAACAGACTCAAGAGGAAGGCAGTAAAAACTGCCAAAAGCATCTTTAACAAGCTTCCAAACATACGTTCTACATCAGAAGAGATTCCCACTTGAGAAGTGGAAAGAACAACATGATGAGAATCTTAGGAAAAAACAGAAATGTTTTGTAAAACCAAATAAATGTGGGGAAAGAAAAAGCTGTTAATGGAAGCAGTCAGTTGTTTTACATAACAACATTTTCAATATGTAAGTAAGTTCCAGTGTCTCTGAAAAATTAGTGAAAATACTGTAATGATCTGCTCCTCACTCTTATTAAATCCTTACAAGTTACAAAATTTGCCTTTGAAGCTGTAAATGGGGACCAAGCTCCAAAGTGGAAAATCTGGGCTTCATCTCCTAAAAATAGCCCTACGTTCATATTTATAAACACTTAGTTAAGATGACAAAAATTGTAACACACAGGGTTTTATCTCTGAATATCAATTGCAAGAGCTCACTTTAAATCATAACATGTAATTATATTTCTTTGTCACAAAGAATAGTCATCTGTTGTTCCTTACAGAGATGTTTCTGGGGAGTCTCAAAATTCTTAACACAGTTCATTTTTTTGCTGTTCAATAACCTCAGTGAATTCAGTTCAAAGTCCTCACTCAAGCAAAAGTCACAGTGGACTCACTGCGAATTCCAACAAAATAAAGCTCTTGGAAGCAGTACAGATAGAAGAATAGATTTTGAAAAAAAAAAAACAACCCAAACAAACGAAAGAGTAAGCCCCAGAAACTACTTGAGTGTCCTGTAAATTCACAGAGTTAGTCTGTTTGGTATTTATTGCATCAGCATACATTTAAAGAAGGTAATTCTGTTTTAGAAACTACTTTGAGTTTTAATTCTTACTTTTTGTTCATGTCACAACATTAAAAAAGGGAATAAAACTGTGATCTTTAAGACAGAGATACCAAAATGAATAACAGCATATGACAAAATAAAAACTTTCCACTACATACTACAAACATGTGTCTCACTGATGATAGACAGCCATTCATACTTATGACATAAATTTGAGCTCTATCAATACATGTTTTATCTGGTAACTTGAAATACCAGAATATAACTTTGTTAAGCTTATCAGAAATAAAGTTCAATAAAATTGAAAAAAAAGCTTATGCTGACTGTTAACATTTGCTGAATTTATTTTGAAGGTTTTTTAAAATAACTAAATCAATCAGTGAGGCCTGATACTTCCTGCTTGGTCCTTAAACTTGGCAATAATGAAAAATATATTGTAGCAAATAACCACTCTACAGTATAGAAAACATTTAATGCTTAAGAAATTACCAAAACAACACATCTTTTTTTTAAATAGTTGTTACAAAGATTTAACAGTAGCAATGAAACATGTACTACATCTTACTAGGAGCTGGTGGAAGCTCAGCAAATGGAATATATATTTTTTCCTGGACCTTTTACAGAAAATATAGAACACACTTTCTTTTCTGACTAATAAGAAAGATCAACAGTAATTCTGAACAGTGCCCTAAATGCATCAGTGAGCTCTTTTATTGGCCAAATAGCAATAAAATGACTACATGTGTTTGTTAACAAAAGACCTGTCATGAGTACAGTGCCAAGGCTCTGCCTCCAGATATCCCAAAGCACTACAGGACACAGAAAATTCTCCAAGAAACATATGGGTTTGCTAAGCATTTAATTTTTCTGAAGGTTTGAGACTAGCCTTTTTTCTGAACTGAAAGGCATAGAAGAGATTCTGATGGAAAACTTCAGTCAGTCCTTTCCATTAGGGAACTTTCTGTGGGTTTTCAACAATAAAAGGAAGCATTTCCCCCAAATTATTACATAAATATATAAAATAGACAAGATAAATATTTATCTTTCAGGTATGTAGCAGTATGTGTGTTACCATCATTACTTTCATGCTATTCATAAGTATCATCTGTTTATAGAAACCATCTGTCACCTTGTATTTCAAAGCCAGCTTGTCAGCCCTTCAGCAGGAATACTTTTATATAGGCGTTTGCATAGTGTCGAGCAAAAAGTGACCTTAAATCATGAGTGGGATATATACGAGGTGAATTCTTCAGAAAAGTCTCAAAAAACTTCACAACTTCTCAGTGAAAAGAAAAAGGAAATGGCTCAAACTGGTCAAAACATGATCCTAACAAAACCATTTGTGAGAGCAAAATAATCACTCTCAAATCCATCAGCATATACAACCATTTGAACCTCTTACTAAAATTTACTGTATTCTTTAAATGTTGCAATAGTCACGCTGTTTTCTGGTAACCAAACTGTTTATATTTCAGGAGAAAAACAAATCTAGCAGGAGGAAAAACTGTATCATACGTCTTTTATGCTGCCAGAATTATCCTAAGAGGCAATTCTTCAGCCTCTGAAATCAGTGACTGATTTTAAAATGAGACTTTTCTGAACAGAAGTAGTGATATAATGCAATAAAACTAAAATACAGCGTATTATTTATCACTCTACTGTCTGATGAAGTCTGATTTTTTCTTGCTTTGCTAGATTCACTCAATCTGTGATTTATCCTGAAACTACTAATTTATTATTGACTCAACTCCTAAGAAAAATTACATGTAGTTCTACAATTTTATCTCTAGAAGGTATAAATTATTAACACAATTAAAGCTGCACTAGATACTTTATGATGAACTAAATGATTATATTAAAAGCAAAATTGTTGAAGCATTTGTAAAGGTCAGGTTATTATGCCAATAACTTATCTTTGCATTTTCTGGAATGCTCATCTGAAACATAATTTAAATTCATAGCCAGTTATGTCTGTTTCAGATTCATGAAAGATATTATGATGCAATAGTAACAGCAGCTAGTATGTTAGACTGTTTTGCTCACTCTCCTTTATGTAGTTATGGATTTATAATTCAGAGCTCTCTATGATGGAGGATGGGTATTAAAAGGCACTTTATCCTCTTTCACGGTGTAACACTTGCACTGAGATAAGTTCTGGTCTATTCACTATAACTTCACTGTCTTATGCCATCTGACTTGACAAAATGACAGCAGCAGGCAGCCTTCCACTGCTTTCAGGCAGCCTGTCCACCTACCACTCCTTCCTAAAAGAAGTCTTTTGGGATCCAAGAAAAAGAAATTTGACTGCATGTAAACTGGTATCATTTTTAACTAATGTAGAATTCAATGCTATGTAACCCCATATCAGCAGAGAAGGCTAGGGCATTACTAGGACACTGCATTTGCATATTCCTTTGCTGTGGCTATTAAGAGGAACAGCCTAATCCAGACTCTGACAAAAACTGAGAAAAGCACAATACAAAACACAACATGATCCATATTGCCAGTTTCAGTTGTTCTTAGTTAGGTCTCCAGTGGTATCAAATCTCAGGTTCAACATTATTTTACTAGCAATATTATTTCAGATATGATATTCAAACAAACAGCTACAGACACATCTGTTCAGAAAAAGTACCTTTCAACATTAAATCAGTCACAGGCAAAGAAAGCTATGGTTGCTCAGCATGGAGAAGGATCCAGGGAGATCCCATAGTGTCTTTCCATTACCTAAAGGGGCTTAACAAAGGAGGGACAGAGACTTTTTATACTGACAGATAGTGACAGGATAAAGGGCAATGGTTTTAAACTGAAAGACAGTGTGTTTAGAACAGATGTTAGGAAGAAATTCTTTTCTCAGAGGGTGGTGATCCACTGGAACAGGTTGCCCAAAGAAGTTGTTGGATGCCCCATCTCTGGAAGTGTTCAAGGCCAGCTTGGATGGGACCCTGAGTGCATTCCTGTCCATGGCAGAGGGTTTGAAACTACGTGATTCTTAAGGACCCTCACATAACCTAAAACATTCTATGATTCTGTGGAATAAACTCTTTACAACTTAGTATTATCAGCTGATAATATTATATAATGTTGCACAAAAACCTACATGGAAATTGAATCTGGGTGTTAGGCCTTGTTAATCAAGTCTGTAGAGCCATTAAAGGCTTCTGTTTAGAGTTTCAGGCATACACGTGGTGGAGAAAAGGCAGACTGAGCAGGAAGGTAAATACTACCATATGTCAAACCTTTGAAGATATATTGTGTTCACTCAGTTTCTTCTGAAAAGATCATGCACATTCAATGCAGGATGGACTTAAAAAGAGATAAATTATAGCTGTACCTGTAAAACATTTACCATTGTAGAAGTCACTATGCATTTACCATCAAAGCCAGCCTGCTGTGGGACAAATTTGGACCAGGAATTGTTTTACTGCTGTAATGAGATCAAGATAAATTTCCTGTTATCACAGATTATTACATCAAGCTCAGCAGTGAAAGAGTATGACTGCCTTTCTCCAACTTAAAGCAGTGTCTGGATAGGATAGACAAGAAACATGGTTACACATATCTTTCAATGTAGATATGGTCCTAGATCATATGGGAAAAAAATGGTAAGGATATTATTCTATCTTCTATCACCAAATGGTAAAGACCTGTTTCTGGGCAAGTAAATGTTACAGCTACAAAATAAATCAACTGCAAAATAAATGAAAGGTTCTAAATATATATATATTTAAAAACAAATTATTAGATAGAGGTTCAAACAACTATTTTTTAAACTAAGTATTTTTTTTCTATGCTTTCTTTTGATCTCCTAATTTAATTTTCAGGATAAGGAAATGAGATAGGAAATGGAAAACACATTAGAGACATTAGAAATATCATGCTATATTGAATTAAATTAGGCTGATGGCAGGTTTAAGGGTACAGAATTAAATAAAGCTAGATTGTTCAAATAATTAATATACCATAGAGCCTTCATGCTGTAAATTGAAATCTTCATAAATGATGTAAAGTATGCAAAGGGTTTAAATGATGAAGAACAGCTTTAAAACTACACTAAAACTTCTGTCTGGGGATTTGACCCTTAGGCTCAGGCCTAAGCCCTTTCTCAATCTTTAGTGAATTCTTAAAGCCTATAGACCAAATAGTTTATTTATGTTTTGTTTTATTTTATTTTATTTTTAATTTAATTTNTTTTGTTTTGTTTTATTTTGTTTTATTATTTTATTTTATTTTATTTTATTTTATTTTATTTTATTTTATTTTATTTTATTTTATTTTATTTATATACCGTTCAGATGGATTTTGAAATGGATGGATAATTTTATAATGATGAACATAATTTTCAGGCTTTCAATAGATGAAAAATGAGGTTCTGTGCTTGAATCAGAATGATGCCTCATCCAAACTTAGCAAAGCACCACAAAATATTTTGTGTTGGAAGGGACCTTGAAGATGATTGAGTTCCAACCCTCTGGCCAAGAGCAGAGACATCTTCCACTAGACCAGGCTGCTCAGGGCCCCATCCAACCTGGCTCTGCCAGTGCAGAGTGCAGGCGCTAAGGTTCTACAATCCAATTTGAGCTGACATGTTGGTTTCTACTTTAGATTCAAAGAAAACTCCTATGAACATACCTGCACAAATGTTTGCAAAAAGGGAATGCATTGATCAATGCTAAATATTTGCTACTGCTTATGAGGTCTTTTTTTAAAAAAACACCGAAGAGTAAGTGGCACTGTATAAAAGATGAAATTACTCTAGCTATTTTTGATAAAATATAGCTATTATTTCCTAGCATATTTCTGAGGTCATGAAAAGCTTTGTGTTATAGGACATTATTATATTTAGTTTATACTATTGTGACACCAAATCCAATAAATTCTTTCTATAAAATAAGAAGCATGATCAATAGGAAAAATAGAAAGAAAAGGGGATTCCTCAATAGCTGAGCAACTGAAACAAAATAACAAGTGTGACAACTGACTAGTTCAATTACAACGCAATTTCAGAGGATAATTGGCAAACTCAAATCATTTAAGAACGCCATTCCCACTAGTACTCTAGCGTAATCTAAGTCTCTACTTGCCAGTTGCCATGTTTGAGTTGCATGCTGAAAACTCTTCTTTCAGCCAGCTGCCCCCCAAAATGCAAAAAATGTATACAGAAATATAAATCATGAATATGTAATAGTCAAGTGTGGTAATCTAGGATGAGGCATTTTCTTTTCTAACAAAAACATAAGCACTTCTAGAACCTGCTGACACGAAAAAACCTTTTTATTTGAACAATTCAACTAGAAAATGAAGAAAACATGAAACCATGCAAGAAAAACCTATCTACAGTTATTGGAAGCTTTTTTAATGTGGATTTTGAAATGAACAGCTAGCAAGAATATTATTACCTATTTTCATAAATAGCCAGCTCAAATGATGTAAAGAAAGAAAACTGCAATGCTCAACATTTAACCCTTTTCAAGTAACCACTATGAAAACTGCCCTACTTATGTGATCCAGGCTAACTGGTCAGTATTATTTCAATTGTTTGAGTTGCTTCTACAGTGAGTTAAACACCAACTTAAATCCTTTCGTATCACTTATACAGATAAATTGAAATGGATCTTCCAGGGGAAAATATTATTTCCTTATATTTTTTAATGAATTATGCTCAAGCCCTCATTTTTTTTCCGTGAATTTACTGACAGAATCAAGGGCCTGCAACTGAATTTATACTATAGTCCCATGGGCTGTTCAGCAGAGTATTTACATAAATTTGTAAAGGCCATCAGCATCTTAGAGAGCTTTAAATTTAAAACCCTGCATCTGTAGATATAGAATTAGCACAACATGACTGGTACTTAGAATAAAGTTTCCTTGTTTTGGTTCACATTTGAATGATATATTGTAAATCATATTGGAATTATCCAATAACTGTTCACTTAATTAATTACACTAACCTGTTGCTCTGGAAAGAAAAGGTGGTCTGGGAATGGAAGAGCTGAAATCTTTTGCCTCTTTCAGACCAAAACATCTAGATGGACTCTGACTCTCTTCCAAGCTCATAGAAGGAGACCGCTCCAAGACTGTAGAATCAGCAGAGGTGGCATTAAGCTGTGAAAGAGCATCTCGTGCTTTCTTTTTCTCTTTTTTTAGCATAGTTACCAGAATATCTGCAAGATATCTTAAGGAATGTTTTTTTTTATTATTTTTTTAAAGCAACAATCATTGTTCATAAGCCTTCTTCTTTTTTCAAAGTGAAACAATTCACATTATGGAAGCATACATGTGAATGTGAAATTAAATCTGGACATGTTCTTTGCAATTATTTTCATCCACCTCAGTTTTTCCCAACAGCAGATTGATTCTTACTGAAACAATAACAAAATCACACATTGACCACAATTGCTGATCCCATTCAATCAACTCCTGATAAAAGCATTTACAGAAAAACAGGACTTTATTTCCTTTCTGGCAGTCACTTTTTATTTTTTAAATTTGGTAATAAAAAGGACTTGCAAACAAAAGAGAAAACCTCTTAATTTACAGGTAGCCTTGGCAGGTGTATCCCATCTGTAAGTTTTTTACAAAAGGTTTACTGAAATTCAGAAAAATCTTCAAGAAATTTCTTGCAATAACACTGTGAATTTACTGGAAGTATATTAGATATAAATACATTTTTCCTAACAGCCTTTAGAGGACATATAATAGAAATCCTGTATACATTCAACTAGGAACACTCAGGTCCCTGTGATATGCTTTTTAAATATGCTATTCTTTTTAATCCTAATTCATCTTCTTAATGAACCACAGAAAATCTAAGTAGTCTTTGGGGAATATTATTAACTGGAGTAGGTAATAATAATAAAACACTTCCCAATTCAGTTTTTATGATAGCTTCTAGCTACTGTAGGCAAAAAGGAACTCATAGTTTATTCAAACAGCTTCCATACTTCAAACCACTTCATCACATTAGACATGCTATTAATGTTCTAGTGATGATGCTCTGTCACTTAGCCACTGAAGACTCCCTAAGTCAGTCTTGTCTTCAAAGTCTTCCTATATTCTTTCTATTTATTTTTTACATGGATTTATACAAGTTTCTTAATTTTACTTCTGTGAGCAAAGCTATGTAAATCTGCTGAGCACAAGTGCATTTGATAGAAATCTTTAGCTTATTTTCTCATACTAATGAAATAACTTATTTCAGGAGAAAATATTTCTGGGAATTCAGATATTAAAATTTACATTAAAAAAACAGAAGAATTTTTTGAAAGGAATGAGTCAGTGTTTTAGCTACAGTTATTTGAAACTGCACCTTGGAAAAACAAAATCTTATAATCTGTGACAGAACAGAAATAGGAAAGCTTTCTGCCCACCTCAGTTCAGCCAGGTAACATGCTATACGCCAATGAAAAATACTATTGTCATTTGAGATATAAAATTGAGCTGGAATTGTTGGACACAAAGAATGCAACTGAGATTGCTCTTTACTAATAACTGTGGAAAAAAAACTCCAAAACCCTGTTACCTTTACATTCAAAACCCCATATTTTAATTTCTCTGCTGTATTACAAACATTCCCCACTGAGAAGCCACAAAGCTGAGGTCGCAGTGGCTGCGCTTTGCCCACAGGTCTGGCAACCTGCCAAAAATACCTCCCACCCATTGCACTGCAGGGCAGCTACTCGTGTTTCCTGTGAGACACTGGACTGGACAAAACATGTCTGGGCAGTTTAGCACTTTTATGTGCAAAACCCTTTACATTTAAATGTAAAAAGTACAAGTTTTACATTTGTTCTAAGGGCAAATTGCCCAGTACTCCCCAAAGCAACACTTCGTTTGGCTAAAAATAACACATACAGGAAATTCTATTCTTTGTAAGGTAACTAGATTGGTCTTTATATAGCATCAGAGTTTTCCCCTCTAAAAAGTTAATTTGCTTGAGGGGAATGTTTTAGGTGTGGCCTGATCCACAATATTTGGTTATTGGCTGGACCATTCTAAAGCTAAATGATGCTTGGATCCAGGATTTTGATTTTGATAAAACTGGAAAGAGAAGCAGGTGCAAAGCAGAAGTCCTGTCACATAAAAGCTGGGAATTGAGTATTCCCCTTAACACAGTACAGTCTCTCTCACACAAAGAACAATGGTTGCAATTCAGATCATCGTGAACCCAAATAATACTTTTCCCCCGCAAAGGATACTGATTTCATTGTCTCTTTGTTGCAGAAGTCCTTTCAGTTTTTCCAGTTCTTCATTACTGTTTTTTTCTTCAGAGGCATCTTGTGAAAGCAGTTTTTTACCTGAAGTCACTGGATGATTTAAAATTTGCTATTAGGAGAAACAAAAAAA
>VWYO01012256.1:542028-562035 GCA_013400275.1 Rhadina sibilatrix | reverse complement strand
AAAAAATCACATGCCTATAACTTTCCCTCCAGCTCTGTATTCTATTGTGAGAGTCTAGCTATAGTCAGAAAGGTAAAACATTTGTATACTCTTGACAGAAAAAATCATGTCACTGTTGACTATCAAATTATATCCATTGTATCAAGTATGAAACAAATTGTATTTTTTAATCTTCATTAGCAAGGGTGGAGTTTATTTTACTTTCTACACATAAACTCCAGTGCTCTAGTGTCATAGAACTTTCAGTATTAAAAATATAATTAAAAACTTATTATTAAGGACAATAAATTAAGATCATGAATGTATATACTATTATATTGGAAAAACTATATCCCAAAATACAGGAAAGTATTATCTGCTATAATTTCACAATTATCAAGTGTATCTTGTTTTCTCAATGATTCAGAAGGCCTTTCAACATCTTCAGAAGAATTAGTGTAAGAGATAAAGGGAAATAGTGTTTTTAATCTACATTTTTACCCCTTTCAACCTAATTTGTCCAAAATAAAGCCTCAGTAATGCTGGAAATACAGATGGAAACATCTATCCATATAAAAACATCTTGTCTTGATTCCAGTAACTTCCAGTGCTCTCTTACAATTTACTGCATGCTAGGATCCTTGCTGATGATTCCACAAAATGGTGCTGAATTTTCCCAGCTAAATTTAAATCTTCTATGAGTCCTCCATGCACTTTAAAGTTCAGTTGTTTTACCCTTCTTCAGTACTCTCCACTGCATTGCATTTCTTTTAACACTTTTCAACCATGGATATCTCCAGGTTATTTTCAGAGTGCCAGCTGCACTTTCATCTCTGTTTAAAAAACCCATACCTTCATATGAAGGAAGCAATACTTGATCTTGCGCATGTCAGCACCAACATCCAGAGAGCTATCAGGATCATTATCTTTGAGAAATGTTTCAATTAACTCATCCAACCTGGAAATAACATTTTTTAAGAGAAGAAAAAAAAAATCACAAACAAGCAGACAACTCTGCAAATCGGCATGTCAAATACAATATAAAATGTACCAAGCTGTCTGATATGAATAGACTACTTTTCTTCAAGGTCCATGCATTTGAAATGTACTTTTGATCTGATTAATTAAACCTGCATTTGATACTGAAGATTCTACAACTGCATATCTGAACATACCAGCACATGCTAAGGAATAGTTCTAGAACTAAAACCTCTAAGCCGTAATCTTTTCATTTTCTCATTTATTTTGAAACCTTTTGCTCTTCTGCTATCTCATAATTGAAAAAACTTAAAACCTGCCTTCTCAGAAGACTAGATTTTAACAGGTTTTGAGCATGGGATTTGTTACTATACAGGATTAACCGTACAAAAGAAAAGTCTACTTCCTTTTCTATTACAATAGTCAGCAGATAGCATAGCTTTCATGCATAAATTACCTGTTCCAATCACCAAGTTAGGCAAACTATCTTTTAATGCAGATATTTATGCATTTCTCAAAGATCTACTGCTCTTCCTCTGAGGAATGAAATGTAATCAGCATTTTATTCTCTTGCAATGTGTTTTTTTACAAACAACTGACCAAATCTTCCTTAGGGAGGAATAATTATTTCAGTAATTTGGTCTTCATAAGACAATCTGGCACAGAGAAGCATCCTCTTTATTTTTCAAAACCGAATTAAAATTATCAGACTGGAAAGCTATACAGATATGTTATACCATGTTTTAGGCTGGATGCCACATCTATACAGATGGAGTCAGACTTCCTCTTACATGCTGACATTGTCTTTCCAGGTCTTGTATTTCAGGATGCATTGCAGGTGATTGTCAAGACAAAGGGAAGAGGATTTCTAAGCCCAAACTAGACTTTTAACCCACTTTATAAGGTATATTTCTGGGAAACTGCAAGTGCAAATTCAAACTCCATGAAATGGGTTCAGATTTATGGCTTCTTGGCTCCTGAGAAATGTTATTTCAATTATTTAATAGGCAAATGGTGGGCAACAATGACAGGTATATGCCCTATAAAGCACAATTTTATCATTTGAGATGCTTGTTTAGGTTATCATCCTCAGAAGATGAACTTAAGTTCTGAGCCTGAGCCAGGGAATCCAAGGTCTGCATCAAGTGCCCAACTGCCCAAGAAGGGCAAGGGTTCATCTCCGTGCCAAGTGTTTCTTTTGGACTAGTTTAGTTCAGCTCTCTACTTAATATGCAAGCCTTCTGAATGTCACTTCATAGTCATTTATCTTCTTCAGTTACAGGACTGGGAATCTTGTTGCCACTTTATTATCGGAATCACTTCGTTGTAAGCACATAGAAAAATTTTAGGCATTATAATATCACAGCATCCAAAGTTGTGTTTTGAGTGTGTTTTACGGTATTTCTCTGCTTCTGAAGATTTCTCTCACTGAAATTCTTCACATTACAATAATAGGAAATCCCTGCTGGAGAGTGAAACAATGAGATGGATGACAATCAGAAAAAAACCCCAATATTATTTTCAGGAGACAAGTATCTGCAAATCAGTAGCTGCAAGACTGGAATGAAAATTGGAAAACATAACAGAATATTTTGGTACTTATCTCCTCTAGAAATAAAGGAATACTCAAAACAGAAGAAAAAGGAAACAAGAGGGTTAATTTCAAACTTTGCTTTTCCATTTTCATCATTTCAGTTAAATAACAAGAGACAAGTATGTTGTCTGTTCCACTCATTGAATGTCCAAAATTCAAAACTTATGAATTTATAGGACACTCTCTGAAGTCAATGTGAGCTGTACATGTGTAGAGCTTGAAGGAGAGCATATTTAAAGAGAAATATTAGCTACAGACCTATTATTGGCATTGATTTGCTTCTCAACTGAAGAGACAACAAAATTTACTCAGTAAAAAACCCCAAAATTTTACTTACTGCTACATGATTTTTTACGGCATTAAGAGTATAACAGAACAGAAGTCAATAGTACAAAGTTACTCACACCCTCTGCAGTCACACTAAGCACAAAGAGCAGGAGAATTAATCCATCATATATGGAGGCAGGTATTTGTGTAAGGAGTGGAAAAAGAGAGGCATTTATATATTAATGAGAACACGATTGTGATTACACAGACACAGAGTAAGTCAGTATTTGTCACTATCTTAAGCACCTTATTGGTTTCAGTAAGTAAGAAGAAACAAGTAAGAAATGTTTTTTGATCATTAGATTGTCTAGACTGATTGTATAAAATCATTGTCTTGGGTTGTGGAGCCAGGGGTGTATATTCTATTCTCATCTGTTCAAAGCAGTTGAGGAGATGTTTTCCTTTATCTCTTGTAACTCAAGGGGGGAGAGGCCAGACACCTTCTGATTATGGGCCGTTAACACCTCCCCAGGCTATACCCTGGCATTCCATCATCCTATTGTGAGATGCATGACATCCCCCTGGCAGTGGGGGGGCAGGCAGTTTTCCGTCTGGATAAAACTGAGAGACAGGGACACGAAAGCTGCTAGCTTTGCCCGATCCCTGGGAGGAAGACTGGACCCCTTCTGACCCACTGGACCCTTCCCACCCACTGGACCCTTCTCACCATCACTGGACCCCTCTTACCATCACTGGACCCGTTTTCTACAGGATCATCTCTACCTCACCAGAACCACATCTGCTACTCCAGGAGGTCTCACTTTTGGACTGCTTCCAACACCCTGACCAATAGGGAGTCAGGTTGTAGCCCTGACTCTATCAGGGTTCTCCAAAATTGTTGTTTGTTTGTTTGTGTGGTTTTGTTTTCTACTACATTTGTATTGTTAATATTCTTAGTAAAGAACTGTTATTCCTATTCCCAAAATCTTTGCCTGAAAGACCTTGATTGCAAAATTATAATTTGGCGAGGGGTGAGGGGTTTACATTCTCCATTCTAAGGGAAACCCCAGTTTCCCTGGCAGATACCTGTCTTTCCAAACTAAGACAATCATCTATAAAAATGAGCCTTTATCTTGAACTAGAAATTATGAAGGAGATTTTTTAACCTTTCAAAGATTATCTAGTTGCCAGGGATTTACCAAGACTCAGATTACAACAGATTTAGGCTATGGGAAACAATTGAAAAAATTGCACTAACTTGCATAATTAAAATTACCATAATTTAAATTATGGTGAAAATATTTCAAGAGAAAGATAAAGAATATATAATTCCTTAAAAATTATGCTCTATTTTTGAAATTATGATTCGAGTCAAGAGTCAAGGTTCATTTGTTAAGTGTAACAGATTAGACAAGCTGTAGTTATAAACTGCTATTTCCTTTCTCTTATATTACCTTTTTTGAATTCTTGAAAAAACACAAAAGTCCAATTCATTTCTTGATATCAAAGTAGTACATAGGAACCAAAAGAGAGCTGAGGACCAGAAAACTGAGTCAAGTCTGAAATAGCATAGTGAATATCTGAAGTTATCAAACAATTCAGCCTCTTTCGCAGTTGTAGGAAACCGTAGATTGTCAGTGTATTTTTAGATAAATTTTCAATATTTCATTGTTAAGAATGAGAACAATAAAAGGAAGTGACCATCCAAGTCTAAACACTATGGATATATAAAAAAAAGAAAAATAAATAAATAAAGGAAAACCAGCCATGCAAATTTCCATGAATACTAGCAAAAAAAAATCACTGTCTCCCTCTCTCTTTTAGGTTTCCATGTAGAAAACACCAGAATTCTTTCTAAAATAAACATAGAGTCTGCCAACATTCTGGATATTCTGGGCATTCTTCCAGAAAATTGAAGCACTAAACAAAGGTACAAAATAAACAATGTAATACAGAGACATTTGAAGATTCTCTTCTCAGTGAGTAGATCTTAGTAAACTGAACCATCTTTCATTTAAGTGATTTAGCAGCTCAAAGACTGTCAAAACAACATATGAATTTATACAGTTCATATCTTCAGTTTTACAAATTAAAAAAAAGACCATGCTACTTCATTTCCAGAAACATTCACAAGATTAATCAAGGAGACAATAAAGAATCACAGGGCAAGGGAAAAAAAAATACAGATGAGAATAAGCATAAAAAAGGGATACTGACCATACATTTACTTTTTCCTAACATATATTATACAAGGTATATCTGTTTCCTAGGTGGCACAGAAACAAATGACAACAGCATTTGCAAGATGAATAACCTTTTACTTCTCATATTCTTGAGAAGTAAATCAGTTTACTATTTATCTCTAAATACCCAATAAAATTAAATATATTGAATATATGAAAGCTAGAGCACAGAATTATATAAAAAGGGCTGTAAAAGATTTATGAAATTCATATAGGGCTACTACAGTTAACAAGTCCAACACTTTCTTTCTACTCAAAACCATGCACAGGCTGTAGTCTTCCTCCAACAGAGAGCCAGTGAGAAAAATCTTTTTGGAAATAAAAGAGAGCCAAAATAGCTTTTGGTTTTCTTTCTGTTACTTTCCAGAGATGAATAATACCATTCTCCTTAGCAATAATAGAATCTTCTGAGATAGTCACCTATGTTAGATCCTTAGTTTTCTTACAAGAAGAATGCACATTAAACTGCTTTTTTTCTCTCAAACCAAAGATTTTTTCAAAAAAATATGTCAGCAAGAATTGAACCAGAAAAACAGATTAAAGATTCCAACACTGAACAAAGTAGGGTCTAGCTGTTCAAGAGTAGCAAGAAACTCATCAAGAACAAGAAGTCCAGATAACTTCGTAGCAAATCCTGCTTCACTGGCTTACTCAAAGGCATGGTTATGTGGCAGAACAAAAGTAATATGAAACCATGAAGTAAAATAAAAATGTTCTTTTCCTAAAGGACTGTTTTTCAACTCAGTCATAGCAGAATAACAAAAAGGCATAGGAAATGAAGTATTTTTAATCATCTATTGTAGCTCAGCCCTGAGACCTTACACCGAGTTAGTCAGTATGTCCTATTGTCTGTAAGAGCTCTGAACTAGAATTTCTTGCAAAAGGACCTGAGCAATTAAGCCTTTTATTTACTTATGCTGTTATGCTGAGGATAATGGTCAACATTTTCATGTCCTCTCAAAACAGATATTAGGAAATAAAGCTGCCCAAAGAAGGGCATTTTGATAATGAATTCACTAAAGGAAAGAGCATGCTGGGCACAGAATATATACCATGTTTGAAAAATTTCTAAGTATGTGACTGAGATTTTCTTCTCCCAAAAACAACCCAGGCTGAGCCTTAATTTCCCCATTACACAAATTGCCAAAAGTCAATGGGAAAATAATTTAGAAAAATCATATATATAGGTTCTACGACGTGATTGAGAGTGCCAAGGTAACTTGTAAACTAGAGGGAAGGAAAAAAAGTCCAAATGCTTTGGTTCAAGCATATAATGAAAACCAGCTAGAATCAAGAAGAAAAAAAAAATCAACTAACAAACATACAAAAGCCACTTTCTATAATATTGAATATATGTGAACACTGCTACTTACAGTATGATCTTATGTTTTCCTTTCTTGACTGTATTTATGAAGACTAACACTACAGCAGTCCTGGACCTCTCTCTATATAAGAGATGGACTGCAGAAGAAATAAATTCCTGTTTTGACATTCTATTTCTCTGTTATAACTTACAAAATGAGCTTTGAAAGGTATCAGTTGGTAGCAAAAAAAGAATAACCCCCCAAACAAATATAAATTCAAGATAATCGAGCCAAAGACCCACTAATGAAATGACACCAAAAACTTTGTAACAAATACCTATCACTCACTGGAGCAGAAAACTGGATAAAGAGATGCTCTCTGTACAATCATCTGAAGAGCAACACCAGGAATTTTATTTCACACTGGAGAGACCCTTATTAAAAAATACTTAGCTCTAAGAATTCATACTACTCTGCTTTTAAAGTCAACTTGATAGGAAAAAGCTATGATGGAAGTTCTTTAATTAACTGAAATTCAATGTAAACCTAATTATGGAGATAAGTACAAGCACTGAATTGAAAATTACTGAATTGTTTACTTGTCACATTTAACTGCTTCAGTGGAAATATGCAGTATGAATATGTATTTCAGAATTTGGTACACATCTAACATAAGATGGTCAATTTAATTTATTTGAATTAGAGGGAATTTTGTTAAGCTGGTGAGTTACATCAGAGAAGGCTCCATTAATCTGAAATAGAAGTACTTAGCCACAAGATACCTGCACTGAAAGTATTAAACTAGTATTAAAAAAAATCCCCAAACCTAGAATTATATTTTAGAAATCCTAAAAACTCTATTTTTCTGTATAAACAAGTATTAAACTAATCTTTCATTTGTTGTAGTTAATAACATTAGCAAGCCATGTGCTGCATTCTTCATTAGTTTTAGCTTAGTAAACCTCTCAATAATGTTTCCATGCAGAATTTGTGTTAATCAAAACTGGAACATGGATGATCACAGCTAATTTCACACGACAGGAAAATCAGTATCATATGAAGATGTCTTTTATAACTCATGGACATGCAAAGCTGTTCCTCTTTTTCTTTTTTCTCTTGTATGTTGTAAGTAAATTATAGACCATTAAATACTATTTAATGTTATTGAAGTAAATGAAGCCTCCAAAGGTAATTTTTAATAGATTTCTGGTTTTTCACTACTGCAAGGTTCTGCCCTGAGAACAGCAGGCCTAACTTACACTAATAAGAGCAAGGGTGTGCTGAAGCCTATTGCCAGAACCCTGCTATATCAAAAAAAGGGTTTTCCCAACAGAAAATCTCTGAAGGACGAAGACTATGGAAGTATGAAACAAAGACCCGTTTTCTGTGAAAAACAGCAGTAAACAAAGAACAGGGCTTTCTTTCGCAATGCTCATCNGTGCTGATGGTTTTCCTCCTTCCAAAATAAAAAAAAAAAAAAAAAAAAAAAAAAAAAAAAAAAAAACAACCCCAAAAATGAAAAAAAGATTACACACACATGAAAGTTTTTAAGTCAATGTCAAGGGAACCGTATTAAGTGACTTACGAGATTAATTTAAAACTAATTTGATAGCAGCCGTATTAACATAGTACAAAAAGAAAGGTATTACAGTGCTGATCCAGGCGGATTTGAATCATGTTACCAGAATGTGAAACCACAAGCTGTGTCAAGCCCAAGTCCTTATGCTGATGCTTGGAAGAAAACTCACAGTAGAATAGTCGTAAACAGTTGGGATGGAAATGTGTTAAACTAACAGTACTCTTTCATTAGTGACTGTAAATCAAGTCTAAGTTCTTGGTCTTGCCTTTCCCTTTTTATAACTTTGTCTTTGAAAATAATATATATATATAACATACATTGAACTGCAGCTTAGAGACACCTTTTACATTATCAACTTTATTTCCCTTCTGTTACTTTCCACCCTTCAGAAATTCTTCTTTAATGAAGACTGCTTACTGTTTAGACCACACATAAATCACAAAACCTTTCTACCCACATTACTTCAGATTCTGTGCAATTTTTCTGATAGCGCAACTGCAGAATGATTAACTGAGCGCTGTTACTACTTTAAGCCACTCATTAAATAACATGTACCTATATTTTTTTTAAATCTGCTTCTGAATCAGTCATTTGTTTGGATGAACGAGGATTCAAATTACACAGCTGAAATGCATCAGAAAAGTACTCCCAGCCAACTGAGTATGTTTTTAAAGTTCAGAGCTCTCAATAGCTTGCGGGATGCACAGTCTCAAAACACAGATTTGGAAGGACTTGATTTGACCTTGCTTTATGTGCCATGATTCATTTCTGAGAGAATTTGCCTTTTAACCCCTGATCACTGACATTGTATGTTATGTATCAAAATTAAGTTCACTTAAATAACAATTAATTTTCTGTGTCAGTTGTGAACTCTGTCACAAGCAAAAATCCAAGTTTATGAAAAATAGGCTGCTAACAAGGCAGCTGATGAAGCACTTGTGGTAATAAGGTCGTTTTAATTAAATAAGTTTGTTTATCTTGACTTTGCAATAATTTTCCTACTGGTAACCTAATTAGCATCAATTAATTAAAAAAAATATTAATTCCAAAAATCATCATGAAGTTTAATAATAATGTCTATATTGTTTAAATAGGAACTCTACATCTCTACAAATGTTATGAATTCATTGATCTAAAAAATGCATGATAGTGGAAGCAGAATGACCATTATATTTAAGAACAGCTAACTGGAAGCTAGATTAGCTTCAAGTGTGCATCAGTATAGGAAGACCATGGAGATGCAAAGTAGTGGATTTAATGGATAATGCTATGGAAGATAAAGGCAAAAAGGAAAGGAATTTCTAGGCATTGTTGTCAATGAAATCACAGAAGGTAAAAGTACACAGAATATATCCAACTTGCCCTTTATACATGACTGAAAGATAGTGCACATGACAGCCTGACATATATAAAGGATAATGCTGTGTTCCGTATCCAGAAATAACTGCTTAAACTTCCATTAACAAAAGTGTGCTAACTCCTGGGTGAAATAATAATAATTAAGGTAATGAAATAGTAGAAGCAGTTACATAAGCCTTTGTACAACCCCTTCAGTAGATATTTCATAGAATAGTTTTATTATCTTGGTCCTGGTATAGGCTGTGTTGATTTGGTGCAGTCTTAGACCAGAGTAGTAAGAGCAGTAAGTCTTTGAGTGTCTTACATTTTTACAGTCTGGAAGATTTTTATAGTTTAAAAAAAATATCTATACAATGCTCTAACAACTACATATTACAGAAGATTCTTCTGAATTAGATGGCTACCATGTGGCAAACAGATGTAAGTTCAGTTTCTACGCAGTTGAAAATCATTCATTTCAATGATGAAATGCACACAGCTCTAAATCTTTCTATCAGTAAGAAAAGGGATGATTTGGACTGGACAATAAAACAGATAAAACAGACCAAGACTGGCTTATGACGGAAAAAGGTGCCTACTGCCTGTAATTCTCCACGTGCAANAACATAGGGCTGGACTGTGGTTTTATATTATTTTTTTTTTTTTTTTTTTTTTTTTTTGCAGAGAAGAAACATGTCAAGTAGCTTGGTGAATAGATGATTTCCTTCTTCAACAGTACTTTATAAAAACAATCCAAAAGCGCACACACAAAGGAATGCTACTCACTGCCAGCTAATACTTGTGGCCATAACAGTAGTATGTTCTAATCACTGGAGTATATCTAAAAGCAGCAAGAGAAAACTAATCTTTAGTTTATCGAAATTAAAAAATCAAAATATCTACAAAGGAGGAAGAACTTGAAACAAAATGAAATTACATAGGACGAACATAACAGCAATTCAAAGAAGCCAAAAGTACTCATATAGATGAACACCAAGATAATCCTACAATATATAGGACTGAAGTAGTTTAAAAAAATCTGTAAAGTATCACTGGGTATTAACTAGATGTACAAGCTCAAAA
Organism: Rhadina sibilatrix; assembly: GCA_013400275.1. Taxonomy (NCBI): domain Eukaryota; kingdom Metazoa; phylum Chordata; class Aves; order Passeriformes; family Phylloscopidae; genus Rhadina; species Rhadina sibilatrix. The sequence continues at coordinate 551,670 of VWYO01012256.1, read as the reverse complement.
GAAAAAGACTTAAAAAGTATTTGAAATGCCAAAAGGTGCAAACAAGTATTTAGTGGTACTTTCAGACGAACTCAGCTGACCAAATATTCAATTAATTTCAGAGAGATCACTTTTGACCATATGTATTTGAAGATTGGCTAAAACGTTTTTTCAAACATCTAAATAATCAACAGAAGCTATGCTGTGCTTTCTCCATACACCTCACTAATATGAGTTTATTTCACTATTATTGTTAGAACCATATAAAATTAGATGACCGGTATAATTATGAACACTAAAAAACAGGACATAGTACATCATCTAACTCCCTCTCACCCTCATGCTCAAACAAACTTGCTATCCTTTGAAAGAACTTTACAGTGTATTATCTCTGAATAGTTTCAATGTAAAAGGTGATCAGTTTAAATAAGTTTTTTTCCCACTTTCAGGGGCCTTGGAACGAAAAGCGGGATCACAGAAAATTACTTACACTTTAAGCATGTAGTTTAGGTACATGCATTAGGAATCTGAACTTTCTGTGCTGTTGCTACAGATTTCATAACATGTAGGAGAAAAAATGTCCTCTACAAAAATACATTGATTCAATAGCACTCTAAATCAGGCATCTAAGCAAGCAGTTAATGTGAGACATTTTAAGACTACTTTATAGCTAAGGTAGCTTGTTTTCTTTTGAATATTGCCTCCACAGCTCATGTCGGTCAATCTGCTAACCTCTGCACAGATCCATGGTCTGCAAAGCTGCGTTGACAAAAGGCAAGGTGATATGCCTTTATTTCTTCCACCTTGCAAATGAAATTGAACACTGACACCAGCAAACAAGAACATTTGCTCTGCTTTGTAAAGGAAGCCATTTGTTCGACAGCTTAACTGAGTATCTGTTAAAGCTCTGTATTGTACAACAGTGTAATATTGTTAATACTATGAATAGCATACAGATGTCACAAGGTTGAAACAGAAAAATGAAAGACAGAAGTAATGAGATCTCCAGGACTTGAGTAAGATGAACAATATATAACTGTTGAAGTAAAAAACAGAAGCATCTGTAATAACATATGTATCTGAAAGAAATAAGGTAAAGTTATTAATAAATTAAAGTGCTAAGCCAGTACTTCCGGTCCTGTTCTTAGAGATTTCCAATTGGCAAAAGCTCTGGAAGCGTGGGTACTCTGGAACATAGGACCTTGATTTGAAATCCTGACTTTCTGGGCACACACTGTAAATTGCTAGTGAGCTCATTTATATTATTAAAAAAAAAAATCCCAAATGATTCAAACAAAAAGGACTTTCCCTTTTACTTTTGGCATACAATTCACAAAAAAAAAAAAAATCATTTTAAGGTAATTTAATTCTATTCTAAAGCATAATGCAGAAGCCTGAAAGAGTACAATTTCCTTGTATTTGGGATGTATGATGTTATTTTCTACTTTTAAAAAATAGTTCAAAGAGCTTCTTTTATAATTTTTTCCTCTTAAATATGAAACTAATTCTTCAGCTCAAAAAATATTTAGTTCAGCCCTTTACTGCTGAGGAAGTAGAAGGTAAGATCCAAAGCAAGCAATTCAGATTTTGGAAGCATTTTATGAACTACATTCTGAATCACTTACGTAGTCTAGCTGAATTTTTTAAGCTTTGCTTTTTAGATAAACAAAATGAGAGCAGAGGAATTAATTTATGTTTAACATTTATGAGAACAAAATAATAAAATCAAAAATATGACACAGTAATGCAAATGCTCACCATGTAACACAGAATTCTGAATTCCAGACAGCTGTTGCTTTAGTTACACAACTAGTAAGCAGCATCATATTATAATTTACCATTCCCAAGAAAAGTCAAGAGCATTTGTTTTCCATTTTGTTTTAAATTTAGTGAATGGTAATGTGACATTGTGGTGATTATGAGGAAAGTCTATTTGAGAGATTTTTTCCTTCCATTAAATGAAAAAAAAATTAACACAAATCCCTGAAGACACTTCTTTGATTTAACTGAGAAAAAACCAATCAAGAATAAGAATCAGCTTATTCCTACACTACCTGCAAATATTTAGCAATTCCAGCTGCATTGAGTAGCCCACCAATTTCATTTGGAATGCTCTGAATGCAAACAAGTAGAATGAAGCTCATTATTGCAAGAAATGTTTGGCATTCCTTGACTTAGTAAGTCAAGAAACATACAAAATATAATTTTCACATAAAAACAACACTTATTTCCTGGGCAATCACTAACACTTAATTCCTGCAACATATGTAGAGAGCAAAAAAAACCCTATGCAATACCACAGGCATTGTGTTAGATTAAAAAATATTATGTACACATAAAAAAATATGTGTACATCTACATATGTACCACTGGACTCAGTTTCATTTTGGCATCTGTCTTCTACTGAAAAGTGCCTGAGATAAAGTGTTGTGTGGGACAAAAAAAATAAATGTGGACTCAGTGCATGGAGTTTTTCATTGACATGTTTTGTACCTCTGACCATCTGAGCTCAGCATTAAAGAATAAATAAAACCCCGGGATCAGAATACTTCCAGCAGATTAATTTTGCTGTGACCTCTGTTAACGTATGTACGATGAGTCTGAAAAAAATAATTAAAACACATCTATTTTTTATAATAACATTTCTCCTTACTAGAAAATTATTTGCAGTAAAATTAACCACAGTTAAGACTTCAGTCAAAGGCTAAGAATTTGGAGAAGAACTACATAAACTTGAATTATTTATATATATATATATACACACAATGAGATAGTTTATTTAAGTTTAAACAGAAGATATCCTAACTAAGCAAAAATGTCTAAGTAAGATTTGAAGTCCATAATGACCTTAATTAGAATTTCCTCTCTGACATTTTAAAAAAAAATCAATAATAAAAACAATAATAATAAAATAATCCCCTACAATACTAGTCCCTTAAGAATCATTCTTGGGTGGCCACTTGAAATAAAGCACAACAGAGTATGTTGCATTATCACCTATACTATGTTTCTTTTCTTCTTCTGCCTGTCATAACAAACTGATCTGTATGGCTCCTGATAAATAATATTATTTAGGTTTCATTACAGATGCAAAACCAAATGCAAATCCCAACACAGATGACACAGATGTTTTCCACTAATAGTCAATCATGATTTTATCAGCCATCATCCAGGTCCATACTTCTGTTTGGACTACTCACTTGTATATTTGTTCTTTTATGTGTACAAACTCTCCAGATAATGAGTAGCTCCAAACTCAGATGGCCAGACCCAATAAACAGAACTGTCATGAAGATTTGCTGTGTTATGTGTTAATAGACTCTAACTGGAGACAGAACACTTAGATGCTATCTGCTGATTGTCATAAATGCTCAGAACATTTACAGACCTCAAGCTCAGACATGTAAATCAGCATAGTCACAAATGTTACTGCCATATGAAAGCAAGCTCAAAAAGTATAAAACCACAAAAAGATACTTTCATTGAAGTAGTAGCTTTTTATGCTATCATTTCATTACATTTTCATTTGGGTGTTTGAGCCACATCATTTGTTTGTCTGTGAGCGCTCTGTTTGCATGAGCCCAGACAAATGCAAAACTCATAAACCCTGACATTTGATATTTTCCCTCCCTTGAATTGTTCTAGAAAAGATTGACTTAGCTTGCAACATCCCATTCAACTGCAGCCCAAAGTACTAACAAGCCAGTCTGACTTATGCATGTGACAGTTATTCTCGAGCACTCTCTTTGCCTCTCTGTTTGAAAAAACCCTGTATTTCTAATTATTTTGTCACTTTAAACCATATTAAAAAAATTACCCCTGAAAAAATGTCATTATATGGCATTGATGACTGATGAGGTTAATTGTTTGAGTCACTTCTTGTTTAGTATTTATCCTCAGGAAAATTACTATATCCCAGTCTATGGTACTTAAGTGCCGGTCTATATTTTAATTCCACAGCATTTGTTCCAAGAAAGAACTTATTTTTGAAACAATGAACACATGTGCTACATGAGCCTGAGTAAATATAAAGAAATGATAATTTCAGAAACCTTAAAATTTTGCATTGATCTAATGTAGCTGAGGTCCTTGAAAGCTATATCTCATTATGTGTCTTAATACAAGTAGAAACTCATTAAAGTCTCCACCCTGCTTCTTTCTGGAGTAATGGGATGCAACGTTCCTTGTTATGATCTCAGAAGAAACCTTTTCTGATAGTGTAATGCACTATATATTGTGCTACATAGATAAAAAGGAAAAACATACAACTAACACACTTTTTAATCACATTTCTGAAACCAGGTCTCCCAGATGCTATAGTGCAATGGCACTATAATGCAGATGGTACATTCCTAATTTCCCTTCGCATAATCCTAATGAAAAATTCAATCAACCATTAATCCATTAATATTTATAACCCATTCCTATTTATAAGACTACCATTTTCATGGCAAAAAGGTAAAAATCTTAGGAAATAAGATTTGCTACTGTGGTCTTCGAAAACCCAAACAATTTCCAAAATCCCAGTTTCTCTATACAAAGTAAGAAGGAAACAAGACCACAGTGGAAAATTCATGTGACAGATTTTCACAGTAATGTTATGAAAGCACTTCTTTAAACCAAAATATAGATTATTTAAGTATGTCTGAATAAAATCATTGAAGGTCAGTCAGCTTCTGAAGAGTAAAAAGAAACTAATAAGGGCATTTAATCATGCATACAGTGAAAAAGAAAGGTACTTTTCTGTCTATGACTACTCTTGGTCACATGTAGTGCTACTCTGCAATGGTATTTGTGCATTTAACTCTCATGTGTTTGGGCAGATGATAAATAATATATTACCTCAGTAGGAACTGCAGGGACATTTCTGGTTAGGAGAATATACTGACAACTGCTGATGTAAATGATTAATAATAACAACAATCTACATGAGAAATTCAAGGTTCAAGGTAGCAGTTTGTCCTCACGTCTCCAGGCTCTCCTGTATGTCAGGGGAAATTGTTACCATTGGTAGTTGTCTTCTGGACCAGTCCCTTGAGAAATTAAAGACTAAATATTCCCACAGCTTCAGTTTGGTTACTCTTAACATACTAATCAAACAAAATTAGGCAGTTACTTCTTTCTTTATAGAGTTGAGTTACAGTGATTTAATAGATCCATACTACAGGATCAAATTTTCAAGCCTGGAAATTGAATTCAGTTGTTGTGAACATTTAAACTTGAGTAAATACACCATATTTAGAAACTTCCTATATGCTGTACAGATCTGTTACCAAATGCTCCAGACTGTTACAATATTTATGTGAATTAATACTACATTTCAACAGCATGTTCAGTTAAAAAAAAAAAGGCTTTTAAGACATTGATTAATTGTGGATCAGAGATATGATTTTTTTTTTTTTTGGTTTATGTCAAACTAACAGTATGTCTTAGCACAAGAATATTTTACTCTAGTCAGATTGCATATCCAGTTTGAGAAAGACTGTTTTTCATTCTGCCTGATTATACAACACTTCTTTTTGCCTGGCATTTGACAGCCATTCCCATCCTTTGCATTTACTTCACTTCCTCAATGCTGAGACTGCAAAAACACAGCCAGCAGCCTCAGAGAGCTTTTCATGGAAATCTGCCATTCTAAACTGGCACCTAACTCCACTTTATTATTCACTCAAGGAAATTTAAAACTCTGAGTTGAATTTAAATATTTATGCCAATAAAGAAACTGATGAAAAGTATAATAATAAAATAAGAAAATGCAAACAATGTAAGACATTACTGAAGTAGCTCTTCTTGGGACAGCTCTGACGTTCTTTGCTTGCCAGTCACCAGTGCCAACTCATCCCTCAAATCCTGGATCTCCTTTTTCAGCTGGACAATCATCTACAAACAGCAAGATATAAACCAAGCATCACCTACAAATTAATAGCTAGTTTATGTTTTTTGCAGTAGATGTTTGAGTTTAGGTAAATATACTTTAGTTTTCTGGTTTTTAAAAAAGATGTATTTTCTAAAAACTCTCAAAATGTGTTAAATACACCAAGCATCATTCTTTCCTCTCTTTTTCCATTTATAAACCCCAGAAAAGTCTTCCAAATTCAGTAAATTCTTGTGTTAGGCGACATGGCTGTACAGAAAGAGTTCAAAAGATTTTCAAAATCTTTTTTCAAAAGAGAAATATAATTTGACCTAAGAATAAAAAGAGCTTTCCTGACTCCTTAGTCTTGCCTCTTAATAATGAAAACACATTTAAGAACTGACATCTTTGTTAGAGAAAGGGCAACTACACAAATGATTTTTTTGCTTTCCCTTATAGAAACAGAAGTTTCATAATATCTTAATTTTAATCTTACTTTTTTTTCTTTTTCATGTGATATTTTGCTATTATTAGAATTATAGCATACTATACTTGAAGGATGCATCAGTTGCTATCAACAAACTGATGGCATAGAGCAACATAATGAAATTAAATTGTATTAAGAATAGTAATGTGAGAATATTGCATGGAAAACTGAACTAGATCTTTAAATTCTAGAAAGTCATTGTTGGTATCTGTACTTTGGGAATAAATATCTGTATAAAATCAATGTTTACCAATCATTAAACTCTCAAAGCCATATTCTACAAAGCAGGTCAATATGCAAATGCCTAAGAAATGAATGAATGCATTCTTAGATACTTTATTGTTGATCACTTAATGAAGCCTCTCTTTATATGGCTCAAATGTATCAGTAGTCCAGTGGTATTTTTAGGTGGATATACATATGCTGATTCCATATGCAAAATAAGTTTCCAAGAGAACAATATTTTCAAGGAAAAATTAATCACTTTTGATTGTATATGTTTTCCAGTAATGAGATTGTTGAAATCAATGACACATACTTTCACTGGATGTTAAAACTCCTTCAAACATTTCTATTTCCTTAAGAGTTAAATTTAATCATAACTTCCTAAAATTTTACTTTAAAAATAAGATTTTTTTAAACATGCATGAGATTATGAATATTTCTTTTAACTCCAAACCTATAGTTAACTATTTTTTACAATAAAGTATGAAAGTCTAACATAATATTTTATTTAACAGTCTATTAAATTTATGGCTGTTAATTAGAGAAGTTGCAAGAACACTTAGAGAATATTGCAGGCCAAACATTTTACTCTAATTTTATATTGCTCCATTATGGTGCCACAGTCTGATGTAGTTTGTGCCAGCTACCGAGTTAAGATAAGTAAATTTTGGGCTGGAATGGAAAATGGTAGATAGCTGAATCATAGTAACATAACTTCAATCTGACAACAACTGAAATAACCAAGTTCAGGATATGGATAGAAGATCAATTTTCAAGTATCATTAAGACAAACAAAATCTACAGAAGCAAAATAACTTCATTTCTATTTTTACATGAAAATAGAGAAGAGGTTTAATTCATGACCTTGGTTTTCAGTTTAAATTATGTCCTTTAGCCATGAGTGAGAGAGGTTCAAAGATGAGTCACTTATAAATGCAACAGGTACAAACTCATCTTCTCAGTAAGATAAAAGTCACGAATTCTCCATTATGAAGAATAAAGTTTACACAACAATCTGACTTAACTCAGATCCACCAAGAAGTATTGTGAATTCCCTTTATAAAGCATTCATTCAACTCACAGATCATAGATACTGCCAATAAATTGTTCTGATTTTTCATAAAATTAGTATTATTTTATTACAATAAAATTTGATTTTTATGAAAAAAAAATTTTAAATATAGCACTTTGAATAATAGGGCTGCACCCTAGGAATATACTTAAGATGGGCAACAAATTCCATAACAGGGCCATATAAATTCAAGGTACTTGTGTTCCCCTGCCTTTTCCACAAGAGGGGATGGTTTTCTAACTCTCACGAGTCCACTTTTGCTTTACTTGCTAAATGATCCTGCAGAGCGAGACATACCAAACTCGTGGAGTATAGCTCCACAGGATGTAGTAAATGTTCAGGAGCCTGCATGTGTTTTACCTCAATCAAAGCTTTCTGTGGCCATGGAAGAAATGTTTTGCATGATACGCTACTAGAAAATCTATGTAGAAAAGGAAAAAAGAACAGACAGATAGAAATGAGGAATTTGCTCAATGCCTACTGGGGTTATTTTTTGGCCTTTTTTTAAATCTGTGATGTGACTGCAATTAGAAATTGCTTGGAAAGAAAAATAAAATAAATAATAATAAAAAAGAAAACCAGCTGAAAACCTGACAAGGATCTTCTATTCCCCTTGAACTTCAAGAACAAGAAACAAGAGGAAATAAAAGCACACTTATTAACAGAAACTGAAATACTCTAATTACCATCAAGTAACAATGAATGAAATCATTAGCTGCATAATTAGCTATTTCTGTCCACTTTGCTTGTCTTCCTCTTTTTTCCTAATGGTAACTGCACAGAGCTCTTCCTTCCCATCTAAAATGTTCCTTGAATCAATTTCAAGGAAGGACTTAGCATCGGTATGTTTCTTAGCTTTTTAATACACAAATTGTTTCAGTGCAGCCGTGTGCCTTCATCAAGTGATTAGCAATCTTAGTACAATTGCAAGGAGTTTTGGAACAATCCAATGATCTGTGACTATGATTTAGGAATTATCACCCTAAAAAAGCAACACAAAGGTGATAATGAAAGTGACCATTTCTCTTCAGATGCTTTAAGAATTGAGAAAGCCTTTAGAGATTTGATAAAGATCCATTTAATTATAATTGTGTCCAAAAGAAAAAAAAATAAAGTGGCAGTTATTTTATAGAAAAAAAAGTTGGAGCTTGCATCTGAAAATGATTTAATGGGGTGTTTCAGTATAAAATCCCCAACATCAATTTTACTGCTATTGGTTAATAAAACTTAAACCAAGTAATGTCCTTCCCCCTGTCCCCAGACAGCTCTCACCAGTCTGGGGTCAATTTCTTCATTAAGAACTGCTTCATTCTTAATAAGAGCAACTCGCTGTGCAAATCTGCAGGTTGATATAGATTCCTAGAAGGAAAAAAAAAAAAAAAAAAAAAAAAAAAAAGATAGGAGAGAATTCCCATTACTTTTACACCAAGTGAAGTAAGTAAGCAGTGAGACTGCTAATGAAGCCATTAAAATACATTTCTATTTTTTTAGTATATTAGAGAAATATTCTATCATTTCATATTCCACAACAACAATCTTGAAGGGAAATTAGGTTAGCATATTAATGACAGAGGCACATAAAACTGTTAAACTGTAGGATATTTTACTGATACAGTTTATCCTGACCAACTGTGTTTCAGGTAAGCCCCCAGCTGGAACTATAGGATAACAAAGCTATGCTACTCAGAGGGCAGTAACTTTTGAATGTTGAGAAAAAGAGAAAACTAATTACAGTTATTACAGTTGGGGTTTTGTTGTTGTTGTTTTGGCTTTTTTGGTGTGGTTTTGTTTGTGTGTTTTTTTTCTTTTTGGTTGGTTGGTTTTTAGGTGAAAAGGGGACTACGTAATTTTATGTCAAATAAGCTGGGAAAAGAGATGAAGGGAATAGTGGAAATCTAGGACAACTGAGAAACAAGCTAGGAGACTTGGAACTGGGAGGCATACAGGGGAACTGTGATACCAGATAAAAATCTGTCAGATGAGCTAAGATGGGGATCAGCAGGAATGGAAGGCAGGAAATAAAAA